>JAUPFN010000007.1:0-15000 GCA_036924255.1 Apodemia mormo
CTAACCTAACCTAACCTAACCTAACCTAACCTAACCTAACCTAACCTAACCTAACCTAACCTAACCTAACCTAACCTAACCTAACCTAACCTAACCTAACCTAACCTAACCTAACCTAACCTAACCTAACCTAACCTAACCTAACCTAACCTAACCTAACCTAACCTAACCTAACCTAACCTAACCTAACCTAACCTAACCTAACCTAACCTAACCTAACCTAACCTAACCTAACCTAACCTAACCTAACCTAACCTAACCTAACCTAACCTAACCTAACCTAACCTAACCTAACCTAACCTAACCTAACCTAACCTAACCTAACCTAACCTAACCTAACCTAACCTAACCTAACCTAACCTAACCTAACCTAACCTAACCTAACCTAACCTAACCTAACCTAACCTAACCTAACCTAACCTAACCTAACCTAACCTAACCTAACCTAACCTAACCTAACCTAACCTAACCTAACCTAACCTAACCTAACCTAACCTAACCTAACCTAACCTAACCTAACCTAACCTAACCTAACCTAACCTAACCTAACCTAACCTAACCTAACCTAACCTAACCTAACCTAACCTAACCTAACCTAACCTAACCTAACCTAACCTAACCTAACCTAACCTAACCTAACCTAACCTAACCTAACCTAACCTAACCTAACCTAACCTAACCTAACCTAACCTAACCTAACCTAACCTAACCTAACCTAACCTAACCTAACCTAACCTAACCTAACCTAACCTAACCTAACCTAACCTAACCTAACCTAACCTAACCTAACCTAACCTAACCTAACCTAACCTAACCTAACCTAACCTAACCTAACCTAACCTAACCTAACCTAACCTAACCTAACCTAACCTAACCTAACCTAACCTAACCTAACCTAACCTAACCTAACCTAACCTAACCTAACCTAACCTAACCTAACCTAACCTAACCTAACCTAACCTAACCTAACCTAACCTAACCTAACCTAACCTAACCTAACCTAACCTAACCTAACCTAACCTAACCTAACCTAACCTAACCTAACCTAACCTAACCTAACCTAACCTAACCTAACCTAACCTAACCTAACCTAACCTAACCTAACCTAACCTAACCTAACCTAACCTAACCTAACCTAACCTAACCTAACCTAACCTAACCTAACCTAACCTAACCTAACCTAACCTAACCTAACCTAACCTAACCTAACCTAACCTAACCTAACCTAACCTAACCTAACCTAACCTAACCTAACCTAACCTAACCTAACCTAACCTAACCTAACCTAACCTAACCTAACCTAACCTAACCTAACCTAACCTAACCTAACCTAACCTAACCTAACCTAACCTAACCTAACCTAACCTAACCTATACCTAACCTAACCTAACCTAACCTAACCTAACCTAACCTAACCTAACCTAACCTAACCTAACCTAACCTAACCTAACCTAACCTAACCTAACCTAACCTAACCTAACCTAACCTAACCTAACCTAACCTAACCTAACCTAACCTAACCTAACCTAACCTAACCTAACCTAACCTAACCTAACCTAACCTAACCTAACCTAACCTAACCTAACCTAACCTAACCTAACCTAACCTAACCTAACCTAACCTAACCTAACCTAACCTAACCTAACCTAACCTAACCTAACCTAACCTAACCTAACCTAACCTAACCTAACCTAACCTAACCTAACCTAACCTAACCTAACCTAACCTAACCTAACCTAACCTAACCTAACCTAACCTAACCTAACCTAACCTAACCTAACCTAACCTAACCTAACCTAACCTAACCTAACCTAACCTAACCTAACCTAACCTAACCTAACCTAACCTAACCTAACCTAACCTAACCTAACCTAACCTAACCTAACCTAACCTAACCTAACCTAACCTAACCTAACCTAACCTAACCTAACCTAACCTAACCTAACCTAACCTAACCTAACCTAACCTAACCTAACCTAACCTAACCTAACCTAACCTAACCTAACCTAACCTAACCTAACCTAACCTAACCTAACCTAACCTAACCTAACCTAACCTAACCTAACCTAACCTAACCTAACCTAACCTAACCTAACCTAACCTAACCTAACCTAACCTAACCTAACCTAACCTAACCTAACCTAACCTAACCTAACCTAACCTAACCTAACCTAACCTAACCTAACCTAACCTAACCTAACCTAACCTAACCTAACCTAACCTAACCTAACCTAACCTAACCTAACCTAACCTAACCTAACCTAACCTAACCTAACCTAACCTAACCTAACCTAACCTAACCTAACCTAACCTAACCTAACCTAACCTAACCTAACCTAACCTAACCTAACCTAACCTAACCTAACCTAACCTAACCTAACCTAACCTAACCTAACCTAACCTAACCTAACCTAACCTAACCTAACCTAACCTAACCTAACCTAACCTAACCTAACCTAACCTAACCTAACCTAACCTAACCTAACCTAACCTAACCTAACCTAACCTAACCTAACCTAACCTAACCTAACCTAACCTAACCTAACCTAACCTAACCTAACCTAACCTAACCTAACCTAACCTAACCTAACCTAACCTAACCTAACCTAACCTAACCTAACCTAACCTAACCTAACCTAACCTAACCTAACCTAACCTAACCTAACCTAACCTAACCTAACCTAACCTAACCTAACCTAACCTAACCTAACCTAACCTAACCTAACCTAACCTAACCTAACCTAACCTAACCTAACCTAACCTAACCTAACCTAACCTAACCTAACCTAACCTAACCTAACCTAACCTAACCTAACCTAACCTAACCTAACCTAACCTAACCTAACCTAACCTAACCTAACCTAACCTAACCTAACCTAACCTAACCTAACCTAACCTAACCTAACCTAACCTAACCTAACCTAACCTAACCTAACCTAACCTAACCTAACCTAACCTAACCTAACCTAACCTAACCTAACCTAACCTAACCTAACCTAACCTAACCTAACCTAACCTAACCTAACCTAACCTAACCTAACCTAACCTAACCTAACCTAACCTAACCTAACCTAACCTAACCTAACCTAACCTAACCTAACCTAACCTAACCTAACCTAACCTAACCTAACCTAACCTAACCTAACCTAACCTAACCTAACCTAACCTAACCTAACCTAACCTAACCTAACCTAACCTAACCTAACCTAACCTAACCTAACCTAACCTAACCTAACCTAACCTAACCTAACCTAACCTAACCTAACCTAACCTAACCTAACCTAACCTAACCTAACCTAACCTAACCTAACCTAACCTAACCTAACCTAACCTAACCTAACCTAACCTAACCTAACCTAACCTAACCTAACCTAACCTAACCTAACCTAACCTAACCTAACCTAACCTAACCTAACCTAACCTAACCTAACCTAACCTAACCTAACCTAACCTAACCTAACCTAACCTAACCTAACCTAACCTAACCTAACCTAACCTAACCTAACCTAACCTAACCTAACCTAACCTAACCTAACCTAACCTAACCTAACCTAACCTAACCTAACCTAACCTAACCTAACCTAACCTAACCTAACCTAACCTAACCTAACCTAACCTAACCTAACCTAACCTAACCTAACCTAACCTAACCTAACCTAACCTAACCTAACCTAACCTAACCTAACCTAACCTAACCTAACCTAACCTAACCTAACCTAACCTAACCTAACCTAACCTAACCTAACCTAACCTAACCTAACCTAACCTAACCTAACCTAACCTAACCTAACCTAACCTAACCTAACCTAACCTAACCTAACCTAACCTAACCTAACCTAACCTAACCTAACCTAACCTAACCTAACCTAACCTAACCTAACCTAACCTAACCTAACCTAACCTAACCTAACCTAACCTAACCTAACCTAACCTAACCTAACCTAACCTAACCTAACCTAACCTAACCTAACCTAACCTAACCTAACCTAACCTAACCTAACCTAACCTAACCTAACCTAACCTAACCTAACCTAACCTAACCTAACCTAACCTAACCTAACCTAACCTAACCTAACCTAACCTAACCTAACCTAACCTAACCTAACCTAACCTAACCTAACCTAACCTAACCTAACCTAACCTAACCTAACCTAACCTAACCTAACCTAACCTAACCTAACCTAACCTAACCTAACCTAACCTAACCTAACCTAACCTAACCTAACCTAACCTAACCTAACCTAACCTAACCTAACCTAACCTAACCTAACCTAACCTAACCTAACCTAACCTAACCTAACCTAACCTAACCTAACCTAACCTAACCTAACCTAACCTAACCTAACCTAACCTAACCTAACCTAACCTAACCTAACCTAACCTAACCTAACCTAACCTAACCTAACCTAACCTAACCTAACCTAACCTAACCTAACCTAACCTAACCTAACCTAACCTAACCTAACCTAACCTAACCTAACCTAACCTAACCTAACCTAACCTAACCTAACCTAACCTAACCTAACCTAACCTAACCTAACCTAACCTAACCTAACCTAACCTAACCTAACCTAACCTAACCTAACCTAACCTAACCTAACCTAACCTAACCTAACCTAACCTAACCTAACCTAACCTAACCTAACCTAACCTAACCTAACCTAACCTAACCTAACCTAACCTAACCTAACCTAACCTAACCTAACCTAACCTAACCTAACCTAACCTAACCTAACCTAACCTAACCTAACCTAACCTAACCTAACCTAACCTAACCTAACCTAACCTAACCTAACCTAACCTAACCTAACCTAACCTAACCTAACCTAACCTAACCTAACCTAACCTAACCTAACCTAACCTAACCTAACCTAACCTAACCTAACCTAACCTAACCTAACCTAACCTAACCTAACCTAACCTAACCTAACCTAACCTAACCTAACCTAACCTAACCTAACCTAACCTAACCTAACCTAACCTAACCTAACCTAACCTAACCTAACCTAACCTAACCTAACCTAACCTAACCTAACCTAACCTAACCTAACCTAACCTAACCTAACCTAACCTAACCTAACCTAACCTAACCTAACCTAACCTAACCTAACCTAACCTAACCTAACCTAACCTAACCTAACCTAACCTAACCTAACCTAACCTAACCTAACCTAACCTAACCTAACCTAACCTAACCTAACCTAACCTAACCTAACCTAACCTAACCTAACCTAACCTAACCTAACCTAACCTAACCTAACCTAACCTAACCTAACCTAACCTAACCTAACCTAACCTAACCTAACCTAACCTAACCTAACCTAACCTAACCTAACCTAACCTAACCTAACCTAACCTAACCTAACCTAACCTAACCTAACCTAACCTAACCTAACCTAACCTAACCTAACCTAACCTAACCTAACCTAACCTAACCTAACCTAACCTAACCTAACCTAACCTAACCTAACCTAACCTAACCTAACCTAACCTAACCTAACCTAACCTAACCTAACCTAACCTAACCTAACCTAACCTAACCTAACCTAACCTAACCTAACCTAACCTAACCTAACCTAACCTAACCTAACCTAACCTAACCTAACCTAACCTAACCTAACCTAACCTAACCTAACCTAACCTAACCTAACCTAACCTAACCTAACCTAACCTAACCTAACCTAACCTAACCTAACCTAACCTAACCTAACCTAACCTAACCTAACCTAACCTAACCTAACCTAACCTAACCTAACCTAACCTAACCTAACCTAACCTAACCTAACCTAACCTAACCTAACCTAACCTAACCTAACCTAACCTAACCTAACCTAACCTAACCTAACCTAACCTAACCTAACCTAACCTAACCTAACCTAACCTAACCTAACCTAACCTAACCTAACCTAACCTAACCTAACCTAACCTAACCTAACCTAACCTAACCTAACCTAACCTAACCTAACCTAACCTAACCTAACCTAACCTAACCTAACCTAACCTAACCTAACCTAACCTAACCTAACCTAACCTAACCTAACCTAACCTAACCTAACCTAACCTAACCTAACCTAACCTAACCTAACCTAACCTAACCTAACCTAACCTAACCTAACCTAACCTAACCTAACCTAACCTAACCTAACCTAACCTAACCTAACCTAACCTAACCTAACCTAACCTAACCTAACCTAACCTAACCTAACCTAACCTAACCTAACCTAACCTAACCTAACCTAACCTAACCTAACCTAACCTAACCTAACCTAACCTAACCTAACCTAACCTAACCTAACCTAACCTAACCTAACCTAACCTAACCTAACCTAACCTAACCTAACCTAACCTAACCTAACCTAACCTAACCTAACCTAACCTAACCTAACCTAACCTAACCTAACCTAACCTAACCTAACCTAACCTAACCTAACCTAACCTAACCTAACCTAACCTAACCTAACCTAACCTAACCTAACCTAACCTAACCTAACCTAACCTAACCTAACCTAACCTAACCTAACCTAACCTAACCTAACCTAACCTAACCTAACCTAACCTAACCTAACCTAACCTAACCTAACCTAACCTAACCTAACCTAACCTAACCTAACCTAACCTAACCTAACCTAACCTAACCTAACCTAACCTAACCTAACCTAACCTAACCTAACCTAACCTAACCTAACCTAACCTAACCTAACCTAACCTAACCTAACCTAACCTAACCTAACCTAACCTAACCTAACCTAACCTAACCTAACCTAACCTAACCTAACCTAACCTAACCTAACCTAACCTAACCTAACCTAACCTAACCTAACCTAACCTAACCTAACCTAACCTAACCTAACCTAACCTAACCTAACCTAACCTAACCTAACCTAACCTAACCTAACCTAACCTAACCTAACCTAACCTAACCTAACCTAACCTAACCTAACCTAACCTAACCTAACCTAACCTAACCTAACCTAACCTAACCTAACCTAACCTAACCTAACCTAACCTAACCTAACCTAACCTAACCTAACCTAACCTAACCTAACCTAACCTAACCTAACCTAACCTAACCTAACCTAACCTAACCTAACCTAACCTAACCTAACCTAACCTAACCTAACCTAACCTAACCTAACCTAACCTAACCTAACCTAACCTAACCTAACCTAACCTAACCTAACCTAACCTAACCTAACCTAACCTAACCTAACCTAACCTAACCTAACCTAACCTAACCTAACCTAACCTAACCTAACCTAACCTAACCTAACCTAACCTAACCTAACCTAACCTAACCTAACCTAACCTAACCTAACCTAACCTAACCTAACCTAACCTAACCTAACCTAACCTAACCTAACCTAACCTAACCTAACCTAACCTAACCTAACCTAACCTAACCTAACCTAACCTAACCTAACCTAACCTAACCTAACCTAACCTAACCTAACCTAACCTAACCTAACCTAACCTAACCTAACCTAACCTAACCTAACCTAACCTAACCTAACCTAACCTAACCTAACCTAACCTAACCTAACCTAACCTAACCTAACCTAACCTAACCTAACCTAACCTAACCTAACCTAACCTAACCTAACCTAACCTAACCTAACCTAACCTAACCTAACCTAACCTAACCTAACCTAACCTAACCTAACCTAACCTAACCTAACCTAACCTAACCTAACCTAACCTAACCTAACCTAACCTAACCTAACCTAACCTAACCTAACCTAACCTAACCTAACCTAACCTAACCTAACCTAACCTAACCTAACCTAACCTAACCTAACCTAACCTAACCTAACCTAACCTAACCTAACCTAACCTAACCTAACCTAACCTAACCTAACCTAACCTAACCTAACCTAACCTAACCTAACCTAACCTAACCTAACCTAACCTAACCTAACCTAACCTAACCTAACCTAACCTAACCTAACCTAACCTAACCTAACCTAACCTAACCTAACCTAACCTAACCTAACCTAACCTAACCTAACCTAACCTAACCTAACCTAACCTAACCTAACCTAACCTAACCTAACCTAACCTAACCTAACCTAACCTAACCTAACCTAACCTAACCTAACCTAACCTAACCTAACCTAACCTAACCTAACCTAACCTAACCTAACCTAACCTAACCTAACCTAACCTAACCTAACCTAACCTAACCTAACCTAACCTAACCTAACCTAACCTAACCTAACCTAACCTAACCTAACCTAACCTAACCTAACCTAACCTAACCTAACCTAACCTAACCTAACCTAACCTAACCTAACCTAACCTAACCTAACCTAACCTAACCTAACCTAACCTAACCTAACCTAACCTAACCTAACCTAACCTAACCTAACCTAACCTAACCTAACCTAACCTAACCTAACCTAACCTAACCTAACCTAACCTAACCTAACCTAACCTAACCTAACCTAACCTAACCTAACCTAACCTAACCTAACCTAACCTAACCTAACCTAACCTAACCTAACCTAACCTAACCTAACCTAACCTAACCTAACCTAACCTAACCTAACCTAACCTAACCTAACCTAACCTAACCTAACCTAACCTAACCTAACCTAACCTAACCTAACCTAACCTAACCTAACCTAACCTAACCTAACCTAACCTAACCTAACCTAACCTAACCTAACCTAACCTAACCTAACCTAACCTAACCTAACCTAACCTAACCTAACCTAACCTAACCTAACCTAACCTAACCTAACCTAACCTAACCTAACCTAACCTAACCTAACCTAACCTAACCTAACCTAACCTAACCTAACCTAACCTAACCTAACCTAACCTAACCTAACCTAACCTAACCTAACCTAACCTAACCTAACCTAACCTAACCTAACCTAACCTAACCTAACCTAACCTAACCTAACCTAACCTAACCTAACCTAACCTAACCTAACCTAACCTAACCTAACCTAACCTAACCTAACCTAACCTAACCTAACCTAACCTAACCTAACCTAACCTAACCTAACCTAACCTAACCTAACCTAACCTAACCTAACCTAACCTAACCTAACCTAACCTAACCTAACCTAACCTAACCTAACCTAACCTAACCTAACCTAACCTAACCTAACCTAACCTAACCTAACCTAACCTAACCTAACCTAACCTAACCTAACCTAACCTAACCTAACCTAACCTAACCTAACCTAACCTAACCTAACCTAACCTAACCTAACCTAACCTAACCTAACCTAACCTAACCTAACCTAACCTAACCTAACCTAACCTAACCTAACCTAACCTAACCTAACCTAACCTAACCTAACCTAACCTAACCTAACCTAACCTAACCTAACCTAACCTAACCTAACCTAACCTAACCTAACCTAACCTAACCTAACCTAACCTAACCTAACCTAACCTAACCTAACCTAACCTAACCTAACCTAACCTAACCTAACCTAACCTAACCTAACCTAACCTAACCTAACCTAACCTAACCTAACCTAACCTAACCTAACCTAACCTAACCTAACCTAACCTAACCTAACCTAACCTAACCTAACCTAACCTAACCTAACCTAACCTAACCTAACCTAACCTAACCTAACCTAACCTAACCTAACCTAACCTAACCTAACCTAACCTAACCTAACCTAACCTAACCTAACCTAACCTAACCTAACCTAACCTAACCTAACCTAACCTAACCTAACCTAACCTAACCTAACCTAACCTAACCTAACCTAACCTAACCTAACCTAACCTAACCTAACCTAACCTAACCTAACCTAACCTAACCTAACCTAACCTAACCTAACCTAACCTAACCTAACCTAACCTAACCTAACCTAACCTAACCTAACCTAACCTAACCTAACCTAACCTAACCTAACCTAACCTAACCTAACCTAACCTAACCTAACCTAACCTAACCTAACCTAACCTAACCTAACCTAACCTAACCTAACCTAACCTAACCTAACCTAACCTAACCTAACCTAACCTAACCTAACCTAACCTAACCTAACCTAACCTAACCTAACCTAACCTAACCTAACCTAACCTAACCTAACCTAACCTAACCTAACCTAACCTAACCTAACCTAACCTAACCTAACCTAACCTAACCTAACCTAACCTAACCTAACCTAACCTAACCTAACCTAACCTAACCTAACCTAACCTAACCTAACCTAACCTAACCTAACCTAACCTAACCTAACCTAACCTAACCTAACCTAACCTAACCTAACCTAACCTAACCTAACCTAACCTAACCTAACCTAACCTAACCTAACCTAACCTAACCTAACCTAACCTAACCTAACCTAACCTAACCTAACCTAACCTAACCTAACCTAACCTAACCTAACCTAACCTAACCTAACCTAACCTAACCTAACCTAACCTAACCTAACCTAACCTAACCTAACCTAACCTAACCTAACCTAACCTAACCTAACCTAACCTAACCTAACCTAACCTAACCTAACCTAACCTAACCTAACCTAACCTAACCTAACCTAACCTAACCTAACCTAACCTAACCTAACCTAACCTAACCTAACCTAACCTAACCTAACCTAACCTAACCTAACCTAACCTAACCTAACCTAACCTAACCTAACCTAACCTAACCTAACCTAACCTAACCTAACCTAACCTAACCTAACCTAACCTAACCTAACCTAACCTAACCTAACCTAACCTAACCTAACCTAACCTAACCTAACCTAACCTAACCTAACCTAACCTAACCTAACCTAACCTAACCTAACCTAACCTAACCTAACCTAACCTAACCTAACCTAACCTAACCTAACCTAACCTAACCTAACCTAACCTAACCTAACCTAACCTAACCTAACCTAACCTAACCTAACCTAACCTAACCTAACCTAACCTAACCTAACCTAACCTAACCTAACCTAACCTAACCTAACCTAACCTAACCTAACCTAACCTAACCTAACCTAACCTAACCTAACCTAACCTAACCTAACCTAACCTAACCTAACCTAACCTAACCTAACCTAACCTAACCTAACCTAACCTAACCTAACCTAACCTAACCTAACCTAACCTAACCTAACCTAACCTAACCTAACCTAACCTAACCTAACCTAACCTAACCTAACCTAACCTAACCTAACCTAACCTAACCTAACCTAACCTAACCTAACCTAACCTAACCTAACCTAACCTAACCTAACCTAACCTAACCTAACCTAACCTAACCTAACCTAACCTAACCTAACCTAACCTAACCTAACCTAACCTAACCTAACCTAACCTAACCTAACCTAACCTAACCTAACCTAACCTAACCTAACCTAACCTAACCTAACCTAACCTAACCTAACCTAACCTAACCTAACCTAACCTAACCTAACCTAACCTAACCTAACCTAACCTAACCTAACCTAACCTAACCTAACCTAACCTAACCTAACCTAACCTAACCTAACCTAACCTAACCTAACCTAACCTAACCTAACCTAACCTAACCTAACCTAACCTAACCTAACCTAACCTAACCTAACCTAACCTAACCTAACCTAACCTAACCTAACCTAACCTAACCTAACCTAACCTAACCTAACCTAACCTAACCTAACCTAACCTAACCTAACCTAACCTAACCTAACCTAACCTAACCTAACCTAACCTAACCTAACCTAACCTAACCTAACCTAACCTAACCTAACCTAACCTAACCTAACCTAACCTAACCTAACCTAACCTAACCTAACCTAACCTAACCTAACCTAACCTAACCTAACCTAACCTAACCTAACCTAACCTAACCTAACCTAACCTAACCTAACCTAACCTAACCTAACCTAACCTAACCTAACCTAACCTAACCTAACCTAACCTAACCTAACCTAACCTAACCTAACCTAACCTAACCTAACCTAACCTAACCTAACCTAACCTAACCTAACCTAACCTAACCTAACCTAACCTAACCTAACCTAACCTAACCTAACCTAACCTAACCTAACCTAACCTAACCTAACCTAACCTAACCTAACCTAACCTAACCTAACCTAACCTAACCTAACCTAACCTAACCTAACCTAACCTAACCTAACCTAACCTAACCTAACCTAACCTAACCTAACCTAACCTAACCTAACCTAACCTAACCTAACCTAACCTAACCTAACCTAACCTAACCTAACCTAACCTAACCTAACCTAACCTAACCTAACCTAACCTAACCTAACCTAACCTAACCTAACCTAACCTAACCTAACCTAACCTAACCTAACCTAACCTAACCTAACCTAACCTAACCTAACCTAACCTAACCTAACCTAACCTAACCTAACCTAACCTAACCTAACCTAACCTAACCTAACCTAACCTAACCTAACCTAACCTAACCTAACCTAACCTAACCTAACCTAACCTAACCTAACCTAACCTAACCTAACCTAACCTAACCTAACCTAACCTAACCTAACCTAACCTAACCTAACCTAACCTAACCTAACCTAACCTAACCTAACCTAACCTAACCTAACCTAACCTAACCTAACCTAACCTAACCTAACCTAACCTAACCTAACCTAACCTAACCTAACCTAACCTAACCTAACCTAACCTAACCTAACCTAACCTAACCTAACCTAACCTAACCTAACCTAACCTAACCTAACCTAACCTAACCTAACCTAACCTAACCTAACCTAACCTAACCTAACCTAACCTAACCTAACCTAACCTAACCTAACCTAACCTAACCTAACCTAACCTAACCTAACCTAACCTAACCATAACCTAACCTAACCTAACCTAACCTAACCTAACCTAACCTAACCTAACCTAACCTAACCTAACCTAACCTAACCTAACCTAACCTAACCTAACCTAACCTAACCTAACCTAACCTAACCTAACCTAACCTAACCTAACCTAACCTAACCTAACCTAACCTAACCTAACCTAACCTAACCTAACCTAACCTAACCTAACCTAACCTAACCTAACCTAACCTAACCTAACCTAACCTAACCTAACCTAACCTAACCTAACCTAACCTAACCTAACCTAACCTAACCTAACCTAACCTAACCTAACCTAACCTAACCTAACCTAACCTAACCTAACCTAACCTAACCTAACCTAACCTAACCTAACCTAACCTAACCTAACCTAACCTAACCTAACCTAACCTAACCTAACCTAACCTAACCTAACCTAACCTAACCTAACCTAACCTAACCTAACCTAACCTAACCTAACCTAACCTAACCTAACCTAACCTAACCTAACCTAACCTAACCTAACCTAACCTAACCTAACCTAACCTAACCTAACCTAACCTAACCTAACCTAACCTAACCTAACCTAACCTAACCTAACCTAACCTAACCTAACCTAACCTAACCTAACCTAACCTAACCTAACCTAACCTAACCTAACCTAACCTAACCTAACCTAACCTAACCTAACCTAACCTAACCTAACCTAACCTAACCTAACCTAACCTAACCTAACCTAACCTAACCTAACCTAACCTAACCTAACCTAACCTAACCTAACCTAACCTAACCTAACCTAACCTAACCTAACCTAACCTAACCTAACCTAACCTAACCTAACCTAACCTAACCTAACCTAACCTAACCTAACCTAACCTAACCTAACCTAACCTAACCTAACCTAACCTAACCTAACCTAACCTAACCTAACCTAACCTAACCTAACCTAACCTAACCTAACCTAACCTAACCTAACCTAACCTAACCTAACCTAACCTAACCTAACCTAACCTAACCTAACCTAACCTAACCTAACCTAACCTAACCTAACCTAACCTAACCTAACCTAACCTAACCTAACCTAACCTAACCTAACCTAACCTAACCTAACCTAACCTAACCTAACCTAACCTAACCTAACCTAACCTAACCTAACCTAACCTAACCTAACCTAACCTAACCTAACCTAACCTAACCTAACCTAACCTAACCTAACCTAACCTAACCTAACCTAACCTAACCTAACCTAACCTAACCTAACCTAACCTAACCTAACCTAACCTAACCTAACCTAACCTAACCTAACCTAACCTAACCTAACCTAACCTAACCTAACCTAACCTAACCTAACCTAACCTAACCTAACCTAACCTAACCTAACCTAACCTAACCTAACCTAACCTAACCTAACCTAACCTAACCTAACCTAACCTAACCTAACCTAACCTAACCTAACCTAACCTAACCTAACCTAACCTAACCTAACCTAACCTAACCTAACCTAACCTAACCTAACCTAACCTAACCTAACCTAACCTAACCTAACCTAACCTAACCTAACCTAACCTAACCTAACCTAACCTAACCTAACCTAACCTAACCTAACCTAACCTAACCTAACCTAACCTAACCTAACCTAACCTAACCTAACCTAACCTAACCTAACCTAACCTAACCTAACCTAACCTAACCTAACCTAACCTAACCTAACCTAACCTAACCTAACCTAACCTAACCTAACCTAACCTAACCTAACCTAACCTAACCTAACCTAACCTAACCTAACCTAACCTAACCTAACCTAACCTAACCTAACCTAACCTAACCTAACCTAACCTAACCTAACCTAACCTAACCTAACCTAACCTAACCTAACCTAACCTAACCTAACCTAACCTAACCTAACCTAACCTAACCTAACCTAACCTAACCTAACCTAACCTAACCTAACCTAACCTAACCTAACCTAACCTAACCTAACCTAACCTAACCTAACCTAACCTAACCTAACCTAACCTAACCTAACCTAACCTAACCTAACCTAACCTAACCTAACCTAACCTAACCTAACCTAACCTAACCTAACCTAACCTAACCTAACCTAACCTAACCTAACCTAACCTAACCTAACCTAACCTAACCTAACCTAACCTAACCTAACCTAACCTAACCTAACCTAACCTAACCTAACCTAACCTAACCTAACCTAACCTAACCTAACCTAACCTAACCTAACCTA
>JAUPFN010000007.1:17500-115000 GCA_036924255.1 Apodemia mormo
TAGTTTTATTCCAAATTTTATATTAGTGATTAAATATGAATGATAGGGGCTAGAATGACGTCGGTGAAAAAACTTATTAAAATATTATTTTCCACTATTTTAAGTTCTTTTGAGTTAAACACTTCACATTATAAAATTCGCCATTTCATGCGTTCCTAACCTCAAAAATGTCCAGCACTGACAATGACGTTTCGTTCAACGCGCAACGCGCCAAATTTAAAGAAAGAAAGCTGCTTTCTTTACATATATATAGAATTTTTAAAATAGTTTGCCTCAAATAAAAATTCAGTATTTAATTAAAACAATCTCTTTATTCTGTTGCACAAAACACACATTTTAGGTGTTTAGCCATAACTAGATACGCAACAGGTATTGTTGCTGAGCAGGCGGACGACACAGTGGCAGCGTGGGTCGAGTAGTCGAATAGGTGCAGATAGTATAATTAATTTATAAGGTTAATTTTATTTAATCGAAACTGAGAGATTATCATCAATAATGTCAATATGCTTGCGTATACCTGAAATTGAAATCAAATAACGGTATTAAAGTAAGTTTTTTATACAGTAACATAGTCAAGGGTAAGGTAGCCAGTTAATTTATGCAAGTACATTACCATCAAACTACATTGATATCTTTAATATATTTGATGTCAATAAGCGATAGTTTTTGATTGCCTTCAGAAGAGCCTTGTGTTTGATTGCTATCTTACGTACTGCAAATCTAACCTCTTACGTATTGTGATAATGCAACTTCAACAAACTCGCCGTCTAACATACCACACAATTAATAAGTAATAAGTATATAGCCCCATCGCACATAATAGATAACAAATCAAACGTGATGACGTTCAATATTAAAATTTAGCTCACCTTACGCTAAAACAACCATAAACTTTATCAAATTTTCATTCCTGATATTTATGGTTTCAACTTTTTTTTTATATCATAGGATAGCAAACAAGCAGATGGGTCTCCTGATGGAAAGAGTGAACTATCCTATAGCCTATAGACATCAAAAGTGTTCATGGTACATTGCAATCTTGTGGCGAGATTTAATGTCACATGCAAGCAAGTTTACTGCCTACCATACCCTAGAAACCGGAACACGACAGTGACAAGCGCTGACACTATTGTGGTAGGAATAAGTACGGCGGTGGTACCAAACCCGGGCGAGACAATATAGAACTCTACCATCTAGTAGCCACGATTACCTGACAGAACGGCAGTGGGCCTATTCTCCAAACGAGCCCGGGACTAACACGGGGACTAGGACCAAATTGTTTAAGTTCATAGGTTGGCAGCAGCAGTGTGTCTGCACTCCTTTGTATGTTTGCTACCTGTATGAATTTACAATCCTTGTGATTTATGTACAGTAATAAGAGCATACGCTAAGGAATATGGAGAGTTATTACCAGTTATTACTAATACCGCAGTTAAATTGATAGTAATTTACGTTGTTATTGTTGCTGTCGATGTCCAATTATACCTTCTTTATGTTTCCAATAGATCAGTGTACCAGATCCACGCTGACATATATGTTTCTTCGCCACATTACACAATATACGAATACCTTTTTATCCCGATAACATTTTCTAAGCCAGTGTTTAATTGTGTTTTATGAACACTATGTACAGCCTATTTGTCCATATCCGTAAATAAATAGTAAATTAAAAACTTTTATTCTGTCGGTCTATCTGTCACGGCTAAACCGCTGAATCTATTTTTATCAAATTTAATAAATAAACTATGAGTATAAAAAAATAAAAAATAAAGAACGAAGTCAAACCTAGGCCACTTTTTAAAATTCCAACCCCGAAAGGGATCAAAGTTTTTATGAAATATATAGATCTATACGCTGTCAAAGCTGCACGTGTCATGTCACTTAATATTTACCTTTATCTTATTAATCAATATGTCAGTTGTAACTTAGATGTTTTAAATTAAGCTTAATTAATAGGCTACTACGGCTACTTTCTTACCAGACTAAGCTTAGCGCGTGATACAATAACATTACTTAGAAATTAATGTTATTGTATAACACGAACGAGGTCGCAGGAAGCGACTCGACTCGACTCGCGCGTTTCATTTCTCTCCCAACGCATACACCTACAAATTAGTTACTTTCCATCGTCAGCACTTGGTGAAACTGAAGTATGTATTACAAATAAAGTCACTTGTAATTCCAGGTCACGTATAAACATACATACGTGAACTAGAAGTACAAGTGAGTTTATTTGTAATATATGCATACACAATCAATTAAATACCTATCCAATTGAATAAAATATATATCAGCTTAATGTTTACTGTAACTGTTTTTGTGTACAATAAAGTGTTAAATAAATAAATAAATAAAATATTTTTGATATTTTAGAACACACAAAATAACGAAGAAGTTATGTTTTATTTTATTGTAATATCATGTAATTATTTTATTATATTTTTTCTAAATTCTAGGAGTTAGTTTCAGCTCGACATTTCTGAAACTCCGAAAATATTTTTCAAAAAATATCTTTTTAGACTTTTTGTCTACAAACAACAATGGTTACTTTGAACTGCAGTCTGCCGCTTATATTTTACTACCAAGCTATTCTGGAATATACTACGTACTCGACTATAGAGCGAGTAGAGCCAATGTGTTCCTTTTTTTTAAGCTCTAATACCGCAAGAAAGCTCATAACGACATCAATTATCTCTAGCAGCAACAGTTACCATGAAAAGGAAAATACAACGCAAAACTTTGAATGTTCGTAACTGATATCCAGGCGAGTTAAATAAAATTAACTTTACCACCAGTCAGTACCAGTAACAGTCTAGATAATGAATTCAGGAATCTGCATAAAGAGCCAGGTGAATCATGCAAAATCACTGTGCAATGGATAAAAGGGTACAGTAGCCAGTTAGGAAAAGATATTGCTGACGAATTACCAAAAAAGGTTAGAGAGTAGTCTTAAGTTCGAAACTTATCATTCCTCTCTATTTCATTTTCTGGGAATATAGACAAAAGAAATTGTGGCGCCACTGGTTCGTTCGCCACATGTCCTTGTGTGACGTCATCAACCTCCACAGTTATGACGTCACCTGATAAGAAGCTGGCCCGTTGGTTCCATAACTATGACCCTTCAGGAGTACGAACCAGTGGCGCCACAGTGGTTATCCCGAAGTAGATGATTACTTCGGGATAACCACTATGGCGCCACTGGTTCGTACTCCTAACAGTTATCAACGTGCCACAGTGGTGACCATCAACAAAAACAGCACGCTACAACCTTCTGACCATCAGCACCTCCTGATACCCCCTCTGCTTCCAATAGCATCAGCCAACTTCACAAGCTATGCCTCATCTACGCTTTTCGGAATCCATTTCGAACTGTCCACGTTCACTGGATCAGTAAGGGGAAAAGGAAGATCTTCCCAGCCAGGCAAGATGTACTGCCTGGGGACCGAAGTTCATTTGAGAAGCGTTGAAATTTGTATATAGTGTGTTCAAGATAAATAATTGTGATATCGTAATTCAAGATTTTATTTTTGAATTTCATTATTTTCTATTTTTTATTATTTTTTCTTGTAGCGGTTGTAATTGCTTGAACCACTACAAAATCACAAAAAAACACTGTGAAACGACAAAAGCTGCCGACAATCCAAGCAAGTATTTCCTGAACTGAATCCGAAACGTACCAGGAAATTTCTCAAACTACCTCGACAAATCTGAAAAAAATATGTGGTTTAATACTGCGAAATTGTACAGTGAATAAACATATGTACGGTATACTAATCAATAACATAATTGAAACAAGTAATGTCAAAACAGAGTTTTGAAATAAACTTTACAAAAACCCTATGAAATTATTTTTAACAGGTGGCCAAATTGGTTAGCTTAGCTCTCGTTTCCGTTTGACTAAAAAGACACAGGAGAAAATCTTACTAACGAATAATCAGCTTAATTATGTTGAGCACAATCCGTAATTAATCCAATACGTTTTACATCTAGCAAGAAATAATGTTATTATGTTATTACAGTGGCTATGAGGCGCCTAGAGATCGCCCAGACCCCGCATGCAGTGAACGATGGCGGATCCAAGTGGAACAGCTGGACTGTGTCCTGTATCCTCGTCAATATCTGGCCGCGGGCCCAACTCGAACACAATACTTGACTCAAAACTAGCTTCGTCTTTTGTATCTGTAACACAAATATTACAGATGTAATGCACAACTGCGGTAGTTGACACTAGCATTTTATTATACATACGTTTTGTTTATAAACATAAATTCTAATAAAACCGAGCAATTGAAGGTTCTCGCACGTTATAGGGTTTGTTATCTGGCCAACAAAATATTTCAGACCAAGAGCGCTATTTAATTGTTTATGCCATGAACAGTGAGCATTTAGTGACGTATACAATCTATAACAGAATTATATGTAAAAGCGAAAAGTAGTTGGTTAAGAAACAGCTACTGAATCCATTACAATATTTTTTTATTATATGTTATATTGGAACGAAGTTCCTTATCGCGC
This sequence comes from Apodemia mormo, assembly GCA_036924255.1. Classification (NCBI taxonomy): domain Eukaryota; kingdom Metazoa; phylum Arthropoda; class Insecta; order Lepidoptera; family Riodinidae; genus Apodemia; species Apodemia mormo. Next base: position 22,016 of record JAUPFN010000007.1, read on the forward strand.
GTTGTGAAAGGGGGCTAGACGGAAAAAAAATCTTACGAAAAGTTGTCACGACACTTTTTGCTATAGTAAGGTATTGTACGCACAGAAATTTTACCCTTTAGCTCGTTCATTGAAAGTGAAAGAGTCTATCTACTATTTGATTGAGTTTACTTTTTTTGTGCCAAATGTTCGATATTCGACTTCATGCCGAAATTCGACCGTGGGTCGAAATTCGACCGGGTTCCGAAATTTGACCGCGTGCCGAAATTCGACCGCGGGCCAAAATTCGACCGTGGGCTGAAATTCGACCGGGTTCCGAAATTCGACCGCGTGCCGAAATTCGACCGCGGGCCAAAATTCGACCGTGGGCCGAAATTCAACCGGGTGCCGAATTTCGACCGCGGGTCGAAATTCGACCGGGTGCCGAAATTCGACCGTGGGTCATAATTCTACGAAGTTCCTTATCGCGCGTTGTGAAAGGGGGCTAGACGGAAAAAATTCTTACGAAAAGTTGTCGCGACACTTCTTCCAATAGTAAGGTATTGTAGCTGTGCGGCGTGCGGATGTTTCTCTATCTGCTCTCTCTCTCTCTCTCTTATAGAAAGCAAGCCAGATATTTTCAATTCTATTTCGCATTGAACAGTGTGATGTCGCGACGATTATTTTTGTTGAGTGTATACAGGTTTTTTGTAAATAATAATAAAAGGAACTTCGTTCCATCCGGGTGTCCCTTGACACCTCTCAAGTTTTGATTTTTTTTATAAATGTGTAATTAAAAATAATAGACGCCTTTCGTAAAGAGTTAACACAAAGAAAAAATATACTTAATACTAGGTAATAGGGTCTAAAATACATAAATCTCTACATTTTCAAATAAATTTTAAAAAGATAATAATGAAAAACATACTTTACTCGAATTACGTAAAGTTGTTTTTAGGCTTAATTTTTATATACGAATATTTTCCCGTTACGGGTAGCCCCCGCACCTCGGCCAGCCCCATTCCCTAAGGCCATTGGCATAAACTCGTCATCAGACATGAAACATTTTTTTTCCCGGTGTTGGTTCCGGGCTCCTTTGAAGAATAGACCAACTGCCGTTCTGCCAGGCAGGTCGTAAAGGGCGACCAATTGGCTATACGAATCACTACCATCGTAGCTACTAGGTGGTAGACTTCTGCCCGCCCGGGTCTGGTACCACCGCCTTACCTATTCCTGCCGCAATTGCGTCAGTGCTTGTCGCTGTCGTGTTCTGGTTTGGAGAGTAAGGTAGCCGGTAAACTTATGCATGTGGCATTACACCTCGCCTCAAGATAGCAACGCACCATTAACATCTTTGGTGTTTACATGGGGCACACTAAAAGTTTTACATTTCTAGCTAATCGGAACTATTTGAATTTCGAATGTTATATTTTTAAAGCGTCGCAACCTTCTTAGTAATATAAAAAACAATCGGCGGGAAATGATTTGGCAATTGTTTTTTTATCACACATCAAAGTTCTACGTACGCAACGAAAACGGAATTAAGTCGCAAAGATTTTAGAGCGATGATTTTTTATGATTTTAAAAGTTCCCTTTCTCCGCAAGACTGTGCCGCTCGTCTTCAAAATGCTTTTGGGAGAGAAGCATCTCGTTTGAGCACCGTGAGGCGATGGTTTGCTGAATTTGAGACAGGTCGAGTTTCTTTACATGACGAATTTCGTGAAGGGCGGCCTTCAACTGCCGTCAACGAAAATAATGTGGCTACTGTTAAGCGGTTAATTGAAGAAAACCCCCGGATTACCTATGAGACAAATCAAGGACTATTGGGGATTGGTATGAGCCAAATTCAGAAAATTTTACACAAAGAATTGAAAGTTCGGAAACTTTGTTGTCGTTGGATCCCTCATGAACTGACAGCGGAGCAGAAGCGGGCTCGCGTGGAATGGTGCTCACAGATGCTACTGAAGTACGACCACGGACATTCTAATGCTGTTTATGACATTGTCGCAGGAGACCAAACGTGGATTTATTGTTTTGAACCCGAAAAAAAAACAGCAATCTTGTGAATGGGTGTTTAAAAATGAGCAACAGGCCAACAAAAGTGAGACAGGCGAGAAAGGTTTGTAAAAAAATGATCGCGTTTTTTTTCCAGCTACGGGTCCTATCTGTACAATTCCACTTGAAGATCAAAAGAGTGTTAATGCCGAGTGGTATTCTACCATTTGTTTACTTTTATTGTTAGAAAAAGTTCGCGAAGGACGACTCAAAACCGTGTATCAAGAAGCGTTATCATGGTGTAGGAGAACACCACGATAACGCTTCTTGACACACGGCCAGCAAAACAAAGACATTTTTAGCTTCCGAAAAAGTACATATCGTCACTCATCCTGCGCGTAGCCCCGACCGAGCACCATGTGATTTCTCTATTTTCCCCAAAATCAAAGATTTGATGAGAAGTTTTACTATTACTAACTCCGAAGAGGCAGTGATAGCGTTCAATCAGCACGTAGAAAACATGCTTTAAGATCTGTGGTCCTCCTGTTTTAAAAAAATGGTTCGATCGCATGAAAAAATGTTTAAAATGTAAAGCAGATTATTTTGAAAAGCAATAAATATAATATTTTGGTTATAACATGTTGTTTTTTTTAAGTTACGCAAAACTCATAGTGTGACCTACGTATAGGCGATGGTTGACTCTTTCCATCAGGAGAGAGCTTATTTGCTATCTTATGGGATAAAAAAACATTTGAAACATGAGACTGCATATTTACATCTTTTAAAAATGCACTTTATTTATCCTGGAACGATCTAATGCTTGTGTATCTAATCAGTGTTGTGCGTATTGTAATGATTCCTTACTTTTATATTTATGTTTCTGTATTTTGAATTTGTCTTACGAGAGTTATTGGGATACTTACTTTTTTTATGTATTCCCTTTGTAAAGTACAATGTTATGTTATGTTTTACTTCATATTTCATGCTGTATTAATGTTTTTATTTATAAGCATTTTTCATTATTTTGATTTTCATAATTTTGACATGACACAATGTATGTCAAAATTATTTCCTTAAAATTTGAAATTATGTCTTCTAATGAGTTCCTAATAAATGTACCCTTAATATAAAAACTATAATTCGAATATCTTTAAGTTTCGACATTGTTCCATCCTTGGGCCTATAAATACCCGAGTCGGCCATCATCGAGTCAGTCATCGCCGGGAACTTGTAACTAAAAGTATTAGGAAGAAGTCTTGAAGAAAAGTCTTAAAGTTGCAGTCTCTGGAGCCTTCTCTGCTGGTCCAGAGCCGGGACAGTTCGCGCCAAAGCCAACAAGGCGTTCTCTACGCGCGTGCCTGAGCGCGCGCCCCTCGACGTGCATCCCAGCTGAGCGCATGCCTGAGCGTGCGCCCTTCTAAGCACGCTGTGTCTACTGAGCGCGCGCCCTTCTAAGTGCGTGCCAGTTGAGCGCGCGCCCCTCGACGTGTGTGCAAGTTAAGCGCGCGTCCTTCTACGCGCATGCCTGAGCGTGCGCCCTTCTACGTGCTTCTTGTACTGTACTACGTCCTGTACTACGTGCCCGTACTCCGTGCCAGTACTACGTGTCAAGTTCCTCGTATTCCTCCACGTGCATCTACACCAGCGCGACTACTAGATCGACCTTTTTGTTTTTACATACTTACAAAAGGACGTAATATTTCAACATATCGTTAGAAGTATTCTTGCAGTGTTTCCGATTTGAAAATTAGGAACAGGAACAGATAACAGATTATGCGACTAGAAATAGTTGTCACTATTCTAGGAAGATATTTTGTTATAAAAGATTACTATTTGAATTTTCAGATAATAAATACTAGGTGCTTCTCGTTTTAGCAAGATTTAATTAAGCGGGTGTGAGCGAGAGAGACTAATACATACGAAGAACAGGTAACACGAATATCTGTTATTGAGTAGGTACCTAGAACCTACTGTGACTGAAGAACGTAGTGCAGATTGTGATTCAGTATTGTGACTGATATTTTTCAACAGATATTTGATACTGTAGGAACAATTGTTATCTAGTATTTACGAATACCTGTGATTTGTATCTGTTACGATAAATACGCCTCACTACTATGATTAATGATAGCTATATTCATGAGGATTGAAAAAAGTTATAGGCTATCAAGCATTACGTTACAATTATTCTTAGCGTAAAATATTGATATTTGTAAACTAAGTCGGAAGAAAAAGCGGTATCGAACGGCTGTATCCGCGTGTGCTGGCTGGCGTAATGCTTAAGTACACGTAAGTACCATGTACTACAAATATATTGGTTTTTAGTAGATGCACAAAAAAGTCCGCGACACTATATATCTATCTCTTATAAATACAACACTATAAGGAATTTTGAGTCGAAAAATTATAGAAAATTATAAGGTGAATTTTGAGCAGTAGGATTATTATACGCAGGCATATTAATCCTTACTAACGAAAAGTACTTCATCAACACGAAGATCTTAGGAAGACAAACTTTGGCTCTTACACCATGTTATTTGGATGCATAGTTTAAAAAAAATTGTAAAACGAAAATAACTCAACAATAGTACCTAGGTATTTACCGAAAGGCTGTACGAGATGCGGTGCGCTACTCTGAGCACCGAACGAGAACCGTACATTGCCGAGAAGAGCCGAACTGTGAGAGCGTTGGCTTTACTATACTTTTTAAGGTTCCATACTCAAAGTTTAAGTGTCCGTCCGTGCGTTTGTATGTCTATCTATCTGTCCGTCGCCAGGCTGTATCTCATGAACCATGATAGTTGAAATTTTCACAGATGGTGTAGGTAGGTATTATGTTGCCGTTATAATAACTAAAACTAAAAAAAAAGAATAAAATAAATATTTAAGGGTGACCACTATACAACAAACGTGTTTTTTTTGCATAAACTCACTTTTGCATTTGCATAAAATCACTTTAAAAATAAATAATTAAAATAAAATAAATATTAAGAAGGCTCCCATTCAACAAACGTGATTGTTTGCCGTTTTTCTATAGATGGTACGGAACCCTTAATGCGCGAGTTCGACTCGCAATTAGCCGGTTTTTTTAAGGTACAAGAGTGGAATCATATACCTTTAACCTCTGCGGCCCGCGCGAAATAGACGTGTGACCGGCTCCTTTCGTAATAGACTTCTTTGATACGGAACGTTGGATTTTCCTTCTTTGACAAAAATCACTTTACTTTGTAGTAGTTCAATACTCTATCTATTTTGTCTATTTTACGGTGTTGTTGAGGGATACATGATCGTTCGCTTTGGCCTGATATGTGTCTAATTCGTTAGTAAGTAGGTGTAAGTTCTGTATTTGTATAGCTACTTAATAAGCATTTGTAGTTATGATATTATTAAATCTTGCTTTAAATCTTCCCCAGCGTGGAAAACTGTTTAATTCTTGAAGCTGTAGGTATACCAACATGAGCAGTCATTTAGGTAGAGGAAGCACAAATTTTCCAAACAAGATCATATTGTTTGGTTAGTGGTTACTTAGGGGAAAGTTCCTGAATTAGGCTACTACTACTTACTACTAGGTGGGAAGGTAGGGGTAGGTAGGCAGAAGGTAGCGGGAAGGTAAGGGGAAAATAGTGGAAAGGTAGCGGGAAGATGGCAGGGAGTTAAAAAAAATATCAGGAAAGTAGTGGAAAGGCTGGGAGATGTTAGGTTAAAGTTTGTGGGAAGGTAAGGGAAAGATTAGAAGGTAAGGGAAAATTAGCTAGAAAGTAGAAAGAAGGTATAAATGTATGTACTTCGTAGGATATAAATCTGTGCTTGTAAATACCGTTTTAAGTTTTCTCTTCTGACGGCAGTCCTCATGACTGCCTCCGATTTTTAACTTTCCCATCCTGTCCCGATTATTTTCACGATGACATCAGTATACCTGTATTTGTGTATGTTTGTGTGTATGTGGGTATATAAATATCTCATAACTTTTGAACGGCTTAACCGATCGAAACGCGGTTGACGGCATTCGATTTGATTCCGCTTAACTAAGATATCTGAATCTGATATCTGACAGCCTAAGAGATTTTGAGAAATTTTGAAATAACCTCACAAAAAATTTCGGCAAAACAAATCATTTTAAATAACTTTCAGATTAATGTACAAATTGAGTAAAAAAACTGTGCAGCACTATTCCTTAAGAAACTGCACCCAAAGCTGTAAAATCAGTTTATTCATTGGAATTATCGTTGAAGAAAAATTTTGTAAAATGTGTTTTTCGACGTAACTTTGAAATTTTGTTTCAAATCTTTTTTGAACTTATTCAATATTTTAGGACTAAAAAATATACAAATTAAAATAAAAGATTAAAAATATATAAATAAATAGATATAAAATATGCATGAACATTCACAATTACGCAGTCAATATAATAAATAATAAATAAATACAACCAAATAATATACGATGTTAAAATAAAAAATAAAATAATAATAATATTAGTAATGATAATAAATACACATACTATGATTCAGATTTAATAAGAGCCATTTTGAATGTCTAAAAAATAATCATATATCCTAGATTTAAATATATTGAGTGAAGTAATTTCTTGGACGTTATTTGGGAGACAATTCCAGAGACGTATTGCTGTAAGTGTAAAAGAATCCAAACAACTTGATGTATTATGGGCTGGAACCAGAAGGGTATGAGTGTATAAAGCACGCTGAGAACGATCTTGGGTATTCAGATATTGGAAACGCTCACGTAGGTACGATGGAGAAGAATTATGATGTATATTAAAAAGTAAAATAAGAACATGAGCATTCCTATGGTTGCGTATGTCCAACAAATTTAATTGCGACCAAAACTGACTTACGTGGTCAAATTTACGCAAGCCATATACATAGTGTATACATAAATTGACCAGACGATTAAGCTTATTGAGTAGCTCTTCTTTGATATCTGTATAAGAAACATCAGCATTTTTTTTATAGCAGAGAGGGCAACCGAGCAGATAGTGCACCTGATGGTAAGTGATCACCGCCGCCCATGGACAACTGCAATACCAGGGGTCTTGCAGCTGCGTTGCCGGCCTTTTAAGAATGAATAAGATAGTTTCTTGAAGGTCCCTAAGTTGTATGCGTTCGGAAACACCCCCGAGGGTAATTGATTCCACAATGGAGTAGTGCGAGGCAAAATGTGCAGACAAAAGCGCACGGTTGTGGATTTCCAGACATCGAGGTGGTGAGGATGGAACTTTAAATTTTGACACGATGTCCGATAATGGAATTTAGCGGCAGGAATTAATCCGAATAACTCTTCGGAACACTCCCCATGATACATACGATAAAAGATGCAGAGCGAACCTACATCTCCGCGTAACGCCAAACAGTCAAGCCGATTAGAAATAAACTGATCGTCGACGATTTGAACCGCTCTACGTTTAATGCGATCAAGAGAAAGAAGCTGGTACTGAGGAGCTCCGGCCTAGAGGTGAGAACAGTACTCCATGTGAAGTCGAATTTGGGCCTTGTAAAGTTGATGGCGATAGGCTGGCATAAGTACTGCTTTGCTCTACTGAGTACGCCAAGCTTTTTGGAGGCTAGTTTAGCCTTTCCTTCCAAATGACCGCGGAACTGAACATTGTTCGATATGTCTACTCCCAGTATTCCAGTACTGGCTGAGGCCGACAGGTGAGTGTTCTTGAACCGAGTTGATACGACAAAGGGTGTTTTTTTAGCGGTGAACGTGTAGGTAATTGTGATGTTAAATTCAAGGGTCTTACCTACTTAGTAATATTGATACGCAGCGAATTGTACCAGTATTGTTTATCCACCAGCACACACACCGTTTAATAGTACACAAAAGATATACACACACAACTAAATTACGTAAAAACAAAGAATATCATCTATTATAATTAATAAAATAGGCTCGCGGCCGATCGGGGGTATTAAGATTATCACTTATCGCGGACACGGGCTCGCTAGTTCGCTCACGGTGTTAAGGTCTTGACTGGCGTGGCAAATCATCGGTCGGGGGCGGTTCCCGCTGCGCTCGGGCATCAGGCCCTGTTTCCGAACAATAGACCCCGGCCGGCGAGAGCTTAACTACCGGTTCCCCGTGACTATGCTTGATTGAATAAATTAATTATTATATAATGTTACAATAAATGTAAATATAATATATAGAACAAATATATACTTGTGGACCTATATATAGGGTGTTCTATATTACTGAAATTTATATTATAAACATTATATAAGATATTTGTGTATATGGATAAACTACACATATTAAGTAGTGTGGTGCGTTAATGTGAATGTGGTGAGTTGCCCACAAACGCACAAAGCTGTGTCTTTTTTAAAGGTTAAATGTAACAAGACCCATTCTGAGACATCGGTTAGTCGATTCTTGAGTTCAGACACGAGCTTGTTCCGATCCTCTTCGACGTGTTCCCGAGAAATAACGCTACGGCCGGTGTATGTAGCATCACCAGTACTGTCGTCCGCATAGCAATGTATGTTTCTAATTCACAACATATCATTGATATGCAGAAGAAACAGTGTCGGTGATAGCACGCAGCCTTGGGGAACACCAGCATTGACAGGTTTTAGGTCGGAGCATGCACCGTCGACTATGACCTTGATGCTTCGATCCACTTGCATAATTTCTCGGGAAGCCCATAGGAAGGCAACTTTGAGAGAATCGCTTTACGCCACACCTGATCGAAGGCCTTCGCTATGTCTAAACTAACTGCCAATGCCTCCCCATTGGACTCAACTGCCTCCGCACAGCGATGCGTCAGGTATACTAGAAGATCACCAGCAGCGACCACGACGGAAATGTACTGACGGTTGCTAATCAGCTTGTGCTCTTCTAAATAGTTCATGAGCTGACAGTTTATAAGTGTCTCCATGACTTTGGAGAACAAGGAGGTTATGGCTATTGGCCGCAATTTTGACGGATTAGAGCGATCACCTTTTTGAGGGATAGGATGCACTAAAGCTGTTTTCCATGAATTCGGTACCACGCCAAGTGAATAGGAAAGCCGAAATAAGTGCGTCAATACTGGCGCCAACTCTGGAGCACATACTTTAAAAACAATCGGAGGGATGCCATCAGGCCCACTCGACTTGTGGATGTCCAAGGAAAGTAGTGCTTTACGCACAGATGACTGCCGAAACTGTGGTTCTGGCATAGAATTGCGGGGTGGTAGGCGGTGCGTTTCCTTAGTCATCCAGAGTCGAGTTGGCCGCAAAGAACGAGACCAGAAGATCGGCTTTCTCCTTTGCGGTATGGGCCAGAGAGTCATCGTCTCTGTGCAAGGATGGAAATGAAGGCTGGGAGAAATTCCCTATGACAGCCTTGGCGAGAGACCAGAACGCACGAGTTCCCGATGGAAGGTGAACTATTTTCTCACCAATTCTGCCAATGTGTTCCGATTTTGCCTTGGCGATAGATCTTTTGAAGATCCTCGAGGAAGAGTTGTACTCCTTTCGTAATGCGCTAGTTTTTACATCACGAGGTGCCGACGCAGCAGCCCAAACTCGGTAGCATTCCTGCTTTCGGCGTAAAGCCGCTTTGCAGTGGCGACCAAACCAAGGCTGAGACTTGTCACCGAGAAGACGAAATGTAAAGTTCCATGCCCTGCAACACCATATCAGCGACAGAGTCAACGCCAGCATTCGGACCTTCCAGCGAGAAGCACAGCCGCCTCCATGGGTACGATGCAAAGAAAGACCGCATCCCGTCCCAATCTGCAGACCTATCAAATCTGCAGTCCAAACGCGACGACAGCCTGTAAAAGGAGGCCATGATGGGCGCGTGACCGGCACTTTGCTCCGAATCAGGCAGTGGTTCGACGCGCCAAGTGGAGCGTCTATCGATACCTGATAATGATCCGGGTGAGAGGTTAGCAGGAGGTCCAACAGTGAAGGCGTATGACCATCCACATCGGAAACTCGCGTGGACGAGATTACCAATTGTGATAGACCATACGACAAGGCAAAATCGTGAACAGACCTCCCCGCATGATCGGTAGGTTCTGCGAGAACATAGCCATTCCGCGTGGTGGGCATTAAACTCGCCCAAGATCACGATCTCTGCGGAAGGGGTCTGCTCTAACACGGTATCTACAACCGTTTGTTAATGCTCTACGAGCCGGTCAACTTCAGTGTTCCCACCATGGGACCTGTATAGGCACGCGTAGCTGCGTGGATGGTTGTCGCAAACCACGCGGAACCAGAGGATGGATAGGTCCTGACCTTCAAGCCTGCCGAGTCGCCAGTAAGAGATATCTTCTCTGACGTATGCGCACACACCAGCCCGCGGTACAAAGGAATGTTCCAGTTTGTACCCCGGGTAGGAGAGGTAGGAAGTATCAGCTGGAGAAGATATCTGTGTCTCGGTCAAGAAGAGCAAAACTGGCTTCGCTGTCTCGAGTTGGCTTTGGCGTTCAGTTTGGAATGAAGCCCCCTGATGTTACAGAAATCCACAGTAAGCGTGGTAGGGAGTGCCATGGCCTTCATACTCTGTTTACCCCGGACAGGGGACAGGGTTGTCTGTGAACGCAATTTTGCCCCTCCCCAAGAATACGCAGGACAGCCTGAGCATTCCTGATCTGACTTGAATCCAGAGCAGGGACGCCCAGGGGGGGATTCTCCGCTGCAGGTGCAAGTTTTAATCGCGCATCCATAGTGTTTTTCCTCATTCTGGAACCTTTGGCGCGCTCGCTGGGTTAACCGGTAAAGTACAATTTATTTCAATAATCATACCAATTTAATTCAGCTAAGTTTAGATCCACATTTCTTATCAATAAAGTAAGATAGTAATGGCTAGTGTCTGAAATAACTTCTTTTTGTTGTTTGTTAGAGATCGAAATTTCCGGAACATCCTAGCTCAAGGTTAAGGCTGATTGTGATAACTCTGTACTGCATATTAAATAACTCCTTTTAATTTTTGTTGATCATGGAAACTACTACTAGTCGTAGATTAGTTTTTTAGTGAATTAACTCCCATGTGAACCTTACTCATCCCGCTGACCACGTAGTTAGACGGGATGCTTCGGGAACCACAGGGTGAGATCTGTTCCCTGTGCTTTCCAGAGGCTGGTGGCGTTTCATCCTTCTACTCCGCGTGGCGGATGTGAATACGGCCTCCATCGTGGTGCTGCAGTAGGAGTGCCGACTAAGGGAACCACCAATTTCTCGAGCCCCAGCTAAGTTCAAGACCGTCCCCCATCGCGCCGTTGGCATCCCTAATTCCCCACTCATTTTTACAAAAAAAAGATTTTTGACTCCGAGATGAATTAATAAATTAATTATTATGATTTAAAATTACATGAAGAATCCGGAATATAGAGTTACGCTTTTTTAACTGAGTAAGCATTTTCTTTCTATTGCCTAAATCCCTAGGGACCCGTCAGAGTGTACGTCACAATTTTTTTAAACAGGCGAATATTTCTACGAACGTACATCAAGTTCTCAAATATATATTGGGATATAACAATAAGGATAATAACTTCTTTGAATTTTTCTCTCAAAGAAACCCTTGGGCTAAGTTTGGAAATTGCCCTAATAAGTCTTTTCTGCAATACAAATATAGTATTTATTTCAGCAAAATTTTCCCAGAGAAGAATCCCATATGACATAATGCTGTGGAAATATTTAGTTATTTCCACAGCATTATGTCATATGGGATTATGTCATATATAATTCTTGCTGTGTCGAGATCAGTTAACTGTCTCATTTTTTTAACAGCATAAGTTGCCGAACTAAGTCTATTTGCTCAATTATTTATGTGCGGTCCCCATTGTTATTTCTTATCTAAAGTAATACCTAAAAACTCATTGGAATCCACCAGATCTAGTTTGTTTCCATCCAGTTGTACACTGGTATCTACATGCCTTACATTAGGCAATGAAAATTTGACACACTTGGTTTTGTTACCATTTAATAAAAGATTTGTTTGTACTGAACCAGTGTACAACTTTTAAAATCGCATTATTTACTTCGTCATACTAACCACTTTGTCTTTTCACTTTGAATAAAAGTGAAGAGTCATCCGCAAACAGTACGATTCCATGCTTATCCCCTACGTAGTAAGGCAAGTCATTTATGTAAATTAGAAACAATAATAGACCAAGTATAGAGCCCTGCGGGACACCCATGGTTACAGCAGCACCAGCGGACCTTTTCCCATTAATGTCAATATTCTGAATTCTTTCTTTAAAGTAAGAAAGATCAAGAGCCTTATTTCTAACGCCAAAGTGGTGTAACTTCCTGATTATGATGGTATGATCGACACAGTCAAATGCCTCAGACAAATCACAGAACACTCCAAGTGCATCCTGTGAATCCTCCCAGGCTTCATAACCGTTTTTCAGTAATCGACACCAGCTTCTGTGGCTGAGCGACACTTCGTAAAACCGAATTGTTTAGTGTAAAATAATGTAAATTTATCAAAATGTCTAAGCATTTGGTTTAGTATAATTTTCTCAAATATTTTACTTAGGGTTGGCAAAACCGAGATAGGTCGAAAATTAGAGGGATCACATTTAGAACCAGACTTGAAAGTTGGAATAACTTTGCTCAATTTTATCGAGTCAGCAAATACACCATGTATTACAGAACAATTAAATATTACAACTAAATATGGTGCAATAACATTTATTACTGAAGCAATGATTCTAACAGAATGTCCCCATAAATCTGAGGTTTTCTTAGGTTCCAAGGTTTTAAAGGCGTTCAAGATATCTTTAGTATCATTGAAAGAAAATTCAAAGGTTTTGAGGTTTTAAGTTGTTAACATTGCAGCATTTGACAAAAAAGTTTTCAAACTCTGTTGCAACCTCTAAATCTCCTACTATGTTGACTCCATCAGCTTTAAGTTGGAAACCATTATTAAAATTTTTGGTTTTGTTAGTTTCACGGTTAATAATATTCCAAGTAGCTTTTATTTTGTTTGTGGATTGTTTAATAATATTTTTGATGTGAAGGGATTTTGCTGTATTGCAGGCCCTTTTAAAAAATTTTGAATACTACTTTTGAAAATTCCCACTGTTGCCAATGTACCGAAATCTCTTTGGTTACTTAACGATAATATTTTTGGAGTGAATACCGGACTATATTCTGTATCAATTAAATTAAACAAAGAACCATATAAAACTCGGCTAGTATTCATTGTAACAAAAACAACTTCTTTTCTTTGAGGTTTGTTTGTCATTTTTGGGAATCAAAGGTCTGAATCTAGTACATTTATAATTGAACTACTAGTGGGAGCTACATTTATAAATATACTATCTATACAAGTAGCACTAGTGGCAGTTATCCTTGTAGGCTCAGAGAAAACGTTGTGCAGATTGAATGATTTAAAAAGATTAAGGAAGTCACATGTTAATGAAGATTTGTCTAAAATATTTATATTAAAATCTCCACAGACAACAATATTCATCTTTGATTTGGAGGCTTTAAATATAATCTCCTCCATCTTGTTTTTAAACTTATCATAATATACACAAGGGGGCTTGTATATGTCGCAGTGAAATTGTCAATAGTCGTTAGATTATAATCTACCTAGTGAGTTTATAATTTGGTTAGGTTAGGGTAGCAGTTAAATTATACTATCACTTAGTTAGATTATAATCTAACGGTATTGACAATTTTACTGTGACATATACACTGATAACAATAAATTGCTCAAACTCAATACAAGTAATCTCAATAACTCGTTCAATAGAAAAAGGCTCACTATGTCTTTACGTTCCTTAAATTTTTAAGTTTTACTAACTATAATCATCGAGCCTACATGTATCATATTATTTCTATTGAACGAGCTGGCAACCTGGTGATTATTGAAGCTGAACATGACCTGGCTGGCTTTTTAACCAATGTTCTGTAATGCATAAAATATTAATATTATTACAGTTCATGAACAGCTCCAATTTACTAATTTTAATTTTTTAAATTAAGTTGTGAGACAGCATGTTCGGCAGTTAAAGATATTTCGCTTGAATTGCTTGACTGCTCAATAAAAGCAGTTATGTTAGCTAAGTACTTGGCTGTATTAAAAATATGAAAATATAGCGAGCTTGCTATTTATCTTTTAAAATAATAAGAAAGATAATAATTATCTTTTGTCAAATATAAATTTTAATAAATGAATTACAGTCAATAAACAATCATAAAATGACATTGTTTGCAATTTTATATTACATTTATATCTAATTTTATTTTCAGTCTGTGGCAAACTGTTATTATAAGGCAATGCGAATAAATAAATTTTTTCAAGATCCAACTAGGATAATTGATCAAAATACTTCTTTATACAATGTAAATTAGTGTTGCCTCTTCTTCCTATATAAATGATTAATACAGTGTTTTTACTGTGCTTGTTTAAAATAACCTTTTCTATGATTTGTGAAAATGAGATAGAATATATCCCAATTCCCAGTATCTATATATTTTACCACTATCTTTTTAGAGTTAGATGAAGGATACAGCGAACCAGACTAAATAAGCTCTCCGCGGCCACCTACGCGGAGTGACTTTTCATAACCGGGTTATAAAATAATACTTTTTATGATTTTTTTATGAATACTTAATTATAGTCACAATCTACTTAATTTAAGTCTGGAGTACAACCAACATATGAGTTACGATAAATATTATTTTCAGAGAGTAGTAGGGGACCGTACAAGCAGAGGACAGGAAGACAGCCTTAGCAATTTACCTGTTACCTTACCTTCTTACCTGTTTCTGGGTTTGTTGGCAAGTCTCTATTAGAATGAATATGCTGGCGCTGTACTGCAGTACCCACAATACTTGCACTATGGACAAGGCCACTCGAAACTTCATGTAACCTGTAATAAATTTGTGTGTTAAACTTTAGGTCGCACACTTAATGACATTTTTAGCATATTATTCCAACATCGTTACATCTTCAAAATATGACATGATACAAAGTAATCAAAGCATTGTCGGTAACTGTTGAACCGATTTTGATGAAACGTTGACTATTCGCTAAGTAGACCTGATTTAAATCAAAAAGAATTATCGTGATACGGCTTTTAGCTCCCGAGAAATTTGTGGACAATATAAACATACAAACACACGTATATACATATAAGATATATTATTATTGTTACGAATAATCTAGAAACGTGTAGAGTTGGAACGCTGGAGAGATCTAGACATAATAGAAAGAGATTCCTATTGACAAACAAATAGTTGACCATTATACCACCCTAAGCTATGCCATAATGGACTTTGTGGTATAGGGCATAAGGTTGAAAATAACGTGTACTAAGACTTGTTTGTTTATGATAAGTTGTTTATTGTAAACACTTTATTACTGTTATTGTTTACGAGATGATTGACGAAAATTCGCGATTGTCGTCGAACTTTACCTCGGGTATAAGTAGAGATGTGTTGACAAATATAGAGCAGTTTTTATAAAGCGATCGAGAGTGATACTCGAAGCGAAATACACGGATTTAATATAAGTGGTGTTTTCTTACAATAACGAACCCAAAGTACGTAACAACTGGTGTCGAAAGTGAAATTGTGAAATGCCACTTATTCCGAAGGAAGGTTTTGCCACCAGGTCTCAGGCTGAGGCACAGAGGGTGTCGGAGAACACTGAGATGCGTGCAGCTGAGGAACTCGAAAGTGTTGCCAGCATGTCAATACCATCGTGTACTGCGCCTACTGATCTTTCTGTTGTATTGACCGCTATTCAGCAACAACTTCAGCAACATCAACAGCTACAGGAAGAGCGACAACTAAAGCTACAGGAACAGCAACAACAAACGCTACAAGGAACAGATCAAGGAACATTTATCTGGTTTTGATGATAAATTGACGGTTATCCTAGCGCAACAATACCAGCTTAAAAGCGATGTGGGCCTCGTCAAGCGCGACATGATGGGTGTTGAGAAGAGGGTTGACCACTTGGAGGCCAGCTGCGACAAAATAAGTAAAAACATTGACCAACTGGAGAGGGAAGTCATGAAAATGAAGATCACGAGAGTTAAGTCGGGTACTACCATTACCAGCTGCTCTCACCAGGTAGGTCCTCGAGTAAAGGTACCTACTTATGACGGTCTTACTTCATGTAGTGCATACCGGACTCAATTTTAAATAGCAGCGAAAGCCAGTGGTTGGATGGACGAACACTGCCTTACAGCACTGAGTACGGCGGTACGGGGACAGGCGCTCTCTGTGTTGGATGCAATGCCTAAACAGTATCAGTTCGCTGATTTGATGGAGGCATTGGAAGCTCGCTATGGTGAACATCACTTAGAGCATGTTTTCCGTGCACAATTAAAAGATCGGGTACAGAAGAGCGGCGAAGGACTTCAACAATAGGCCATAGAAATTGAGAAACTTGTGAGGAAAGCGTATCCTTCGGCCGATGCTAACACAGTCAACAACACCATTTTCCAGGCGTTTATTGATGGAATTCAAGACCTGGAAGTGCTTGCTGCTGTTCGCCTTCAGCATCATATGACGATGAAGAAGACTTTGGCTCATGCGCTGGAGGTAGAAGCTGTTCGCCACGAACCTCGAGCATATAAGGTACGCAAGGTTACAGAAGTTGTGGCGTGGCGTGCGAAGGTAGTGGAACCTAGGAGACTGGGCCCCATGTGCTACGCCTGCGGTGAACGTGGCAGATTAGAGTTAGCTGCCGAGCCAAACCTATGCCTACAGTCTCAGTGAATTGGCGACAGCAAGTGGCAGGAAATTCAGCAGCTGAAGAGAGCAGGCAGGTTAAACAGCCTCTTGAACCAGCAGGGAACCAAGTAACAGCCAGGAGCAAACGCCAGGTGCTGGCTGGTCGAAAAACAACCCCAAAAGCTGTCGTACCTCATATGAGCGAACGCAACAGTTTATCCATTAAGGGATTAGTTTATGGCAAGAACTGCAGTTCAACGCGGGAGACCGGATCCACACGAACTGTAGTGCGATCAGAAGCGGTCAGCAATGGTAACCTGAAATCGAGGAATACAGTACAGCGTAGTGGAAAGTCTCACTCAAATGCAAATGCATTATCACGACGACTATGTACGGATGATGGCAAACATTGTGTAAGGATGGAGACGAAGGAAAGGATTCAAGTATTGCGAGCTAAGCCTATGGATGACAGGTGGGAAAGTGATGAGATGCGTGAGGCCCACTTCGAAGATAGAGATTTGCGGCCTCTAATAGATTCGATGAAACAAGACACTGGAAACCCGGAATGGCAAGAGCTGGCTCCCATCAGCGGCATTACGATAAGTTATTGGGCGCAGTGGGAAAGTCTTGTGTTTCAAAATGGTTTAATATACCGCAAATGGGAAAAGCCATCAGGGAGAGCTCATTATCTACAATTGGTAGTGCCAAGAAAACTAATCCAGGACGTACTACGTAAGTTGCATGATGGGGTTTTTGGGGGATATGGGAGTACGATGAACATTGGTAAAGGTGCAGGAGCGTTTTTACTGGATGAATTGCCAAGAAGATGTCAAGAATTGGTGCCGAAAATGTACGTCATGCTCAGCAGTAAAAGGTCCGCAGATCAGAAGCCGAGGCAGCCTTAGATTATACAAAGTGGGAGCGTGAGAGCCCCTTGGGATAGGATAGCGATAGACGTGGCGGGGCCATTTCTCAAAACAGATAACGAAAACAAGTATTTTATGGTCGTGATGGATTACTTCATGAAATGACCGGAGGTGTTCGCAATTTCCAATCAGGAAGCGACGACGGTTGCTGAGAAATTAGTCAATTAGGTGATATGCAGATTTGGTGTTCCGTTGGAGATTCATTCAGAGCAAGGCAGAAACTTTGAATCTAATTTTTTCCAGGAAATGTGTAAATTATTAGGAGTGTACAAAACAAGAAACACACCAAATCACCGATGGTCACGAATGGTCGAACGATTTAACCAAACTTTGGAACGACATTTAGCCAAGCTGGTAGAAGATCACCAAAAATACTGGGATAAGTACATACCTCTCTTCTTACTGGCTTACCGAACAGCGGAACACGAAAGCATTAAAGTGACGCCAGCATATGCCAACTTCGGCAGACAGTTACGTATACCAGCATTAATGACTGGAGGCCAGCCGCCGAATGCGGAGACCCAAATAAGTATACCGGTATATGTTGAAGACATTCGTGAAAGGTTGCGTGATATACACTAATTAATAAGCGAGAATGCATTAGAATCAAGTCAGCGGATAAAGACAAGATACGACCGAAACGCCAATCATCGTGGTTTACAGGAAGGACCTCTTGTTTGGTTACATAATCCGGTTCGACGAAACGGAAAATCACCTAAGCTACAGCGACGTTGGGATGGGCCATACAAAGTAATCACACGGATCAATGACGTAACCTATCGAGTGCAGAAGCAGCCACGAGGGACCATGAAGATTGTTCATGTTGATCGATTAGCCGTCTATAATGGAAGTAATGATGTTCGGGACGAACATAACTAAGAAGGGGGTAGTGTTACGAATAATCTAGAAACGTGTAGAGTTTGAACGCTGGAGAGATCTAGAAATAAAAGAAAGAGATAGCTACTCCTATTGACAAACAAATAGTTGACCGTTACCCTAAGCTATGCCATAATGGGCTTTGTGGTATAGGGCATAAGGTGGAAAATAACGTGAACTAGGACTTGTTTATTTATGATAAGTTGTTTATTGATAACAACTTATTATTGTTATTGTTTACAAGATAGTTATGTTAGCCTCAGCCAACCCTACCATAAAGATTAATGCCTAGACAGCATTTATTGTATTCACAGGGATATTATATTACGTGTGAACTAGGAACGTCTTATGATTTACATGTAACATATGAATTCATTCAATTAAAACATCCAATTCTGTTCGGTTGTCTCACTAATATAATTTGTAACAATTTAGAATAAAATCTTTTAAATTGTCTAATTAAGTTTGAGTTTAATAAATTTTATAGTTTTTAAAAACTAGTTTTTCGCTCCCGAAAACTTGACTGGCGCAGCCGGTAGGATTGGTCCCGGAAAGTGTTACGGTCCGTCGCGTTTTTGTCATCTAAATCTGATAGCTTCGTGAACGAGAGTCGTACATAGGGAGCAATCCAGAACCGAAAAAAATAAATAAGGCAAGCCGTGGAGAAGAAAATGATCACGGCAGCTGGTTGGTGAGTACAACTTTTCACCTTCCTTACCTGCCCGTTATTTCTGGAATCGAACCTTGTCCGTTATAACGTTATCTGGTTTAATTTAAGTATGAGTGTTATAAAAAGTACATAAGTACATATATGTGTGAATTAAAGAAATATTAAAGAAATATATTTGTAATAGTAATTAATAAACAAATTTTCTTAGATATTACATATATAATATATAGTTAAACTTTTACAAAAAAATAATATTAAAGGCTAGTTAATATCAATATCGCTATTAATTTTTATATAATCTTTAAATTGTTATAATTTAAGAATTTTGTATATTCGCATTTTATATATATACCTATATAATATATAAAAAAAAATGGAACAAATCACACTGATTCCTAGTGAATTTTTAAAACTTATCCCGCTATTTGGTGGAGATAAAAGACATTTAAACCTATATATAAGAAAATGCGAGTATGTTATTGAAAAATTCAAAGGAAGCGAGGCGCAAAATTTATATGTTATGCATTGCGTTATGAGTAGGTTAGTGGATAACGCAGCTGCACTGATAAGCGAGCGTGAGGATATTGTTTCATGGTTAGATTTTAAAAATTTGTTAATCCAACATTTTGGGGATCCGCGTAATGAGGAGTGCATCGCAATTGAATTAGAAAGTTTAAAGATAAAGAGTCATGAAAGTTATCTAGAATTTTGTAACAGGATCCAATCTGTCCGTTCTACCTTATTGTCAAAAGTAAATATAATTAGTAGCGAAGAAATTAAACAGAGCAAAATCATAATTTATAATAACATGGCCCTCAATGTATTTTTATATAATTTACCCGAGCACATGGTCAGGATAGTCAGATTAAAAACGCCCGATACGTTAGAAAAGGCATTAAGTATAGTTTTAGAGGAAGTTAATTTTCAAGAGCAATATAGCGCGAAAAATAAATTGGGCACATCAAATAACATACCTAAAAATTCACAAATCTTTTCAAATTTTAAAAACAATTTTAATTTTCCCTTACTACAAAATAAGCCCAATAATTTTAAATTTGGTATACCACACCTTAATCAAGGACAGCAATCACAGCGCTTAGTTATGCCACCTAAACAAAATATGCCCCTGGGATATAAACCTAATTTTAACGCTACCCAACAATTCGGTTATAGGCCTAATTTTAATAATAATTTTGGTCTCTCATTTAATCAACAAAAAATGACACCACAACAGTTTGGGCAAGCAGCTCAAAAGTTTAGCAATCAACCACTAAACCAGTTTGGTTATAAACCACCTCAACAATTGGGGTATAGACCACCATATAACTTCGGCTATAGGCCTACACAACCGCAAAATACTGACGTGTCAATGCGAACAGCACCACGTCCAAAAATAAATCAATTACATGAATTAAATTTAAATGAGGAACCTTCCCAATATTCGGACTATACTGAACCCCAAAATTATTATGACGATTATTATTTATATTCCGAGAACCACAATTATTGCGATGATTATGGCTCTCAGCCTATAGTGAGCGAAGAGACCTCTGACGTAAACGAAGAGCCTTCTCAATCCGCCCATAGTGACATCAATGTAGAAAATTTTCATATAACAGCCTCAAGCTGCCTAAAGAAATAATAGAAATAAACTGTGACCCTAATTTAAAATTACCACATATATACATACCAGAAATAGATTCGAAATTCATGATAGACACTGGTAGCACACGATCATTTATACGACCTGATAAAGCACATAATTATTTTGCACAATATATATATTATGAACCCTTCGAAGTTATTAGTACACATGCATCTAGCAGACACGGTGAAGTAATGCAAATACCATTATTACCAATTTTTAATTCTAATAGCTATCATAAATTTTACGTATATAATGTTGATTCTAAATACGATGGTTTAATCGGCAATGACTTATTAAAGCAATTAGACGCCATCATTGATTTGAAAAATAAAATACTAAAAATTAAAAATGCTGAAATACCTATTATATATAACGATGCTCATTATAAGATTCAACTACCGCCACATTCGGAATTACGTGTTGCCCTACCAACAACACAGCATTCAGGTGACGCTATTTTAAATTATCTAGAATTCTGTAAAGGAGTAAGAATGCCTAGTGCGATAGTTAAATGTGTCAATGGTTATGCTAAAACAATTATCCAAAATACTTTAAACGAAGAAATGACTTTAACAATTACATCCCCTTTTGAAGTTAATAAGAATGAAAGAGCTGAATGTGAGGTTAATAATATGAAACATCTAAATGAAATAGACATAGATAAATTATTAGAACAGAATTTGAATAAATTACGATTAGAGCACATGAATGAGGAAGAAAGACGGCGTATTTATAATTTGTGTAGGGAATATAAAGATATATTTTACTGTGAGCAATTACCGTTATCATTCACTAATGAAGTTAAGCATTATATTCGAACTAAAAATGAAGACCCTATCTTTATTAAACCTTATAGACAAGGCCCAGTACAGTCTGAGGAAATAAAAAGACAGGTACAAAAATTGTTAGATGATAATGTCATACAAGAATCATTCTCCCCTTGGAGTGCCCCTGTACATCTAGTTCCAAAAAAAATGGATGCATCAGGAGAGCCTAAATATAGAATGGTAATAGATTACCGACGCCTTAACGAAATCACAATAGACGACAAATACCCTTTACCACATATCACAGATCTTTTTGACAAGTTAGGTAAAAGTACTTATTTCACAACGTTAGATTTAGCGAGCGGTTATCATCAGATAGAAATAAATGAAGGCGATCGTCACAAAACCGCTTTTAGCACACAATCAGGCCACTTTGAATTTCACAGAATGCCATTTGGTTTAAAGACCGCCCCGGCGACATTTCAAAGAACTATGGATAATGTTTTAAGAGGGCTACAGGGCATCCACTGCATGGTGTATTTAGACGATATAATTATATATTCTGCGAGCCTAAATGAGCACATAAATAGCTTAAGAACAGTATTTGATAGGTTACGTAAGACAAACTTAAAAGTGCAATTAGATAAATCCGAATTCCTCCGAAAAGAAGTGTTATATCTGGGTCACACCATTACGAAAGATGGCCTTAAGCCAAATGATGATAAAATTAAAGCTGTATTAGACTACCCAGTACCTAAAACTATTACAGAAATCAAAAGCTTTCTAGGATTAATAGGTTATTACCGACGGTTCATAAAAGACTTTGCAAAAATAACACAACCTTTAACTTCTTGTTTGAAAAAGCGCAACAAAATTATAATTGACGAAAATTTTATAGAAGCCTTTCAAAAGTGTAAAGAGCTACTAGTAAATGCACCCCTATTACAATACCCCGATTTCGATAAACCTTTCATATTGACGACAGATGCATCTAATGTGGCTTTAGGAGCAGTCTTGTCACAAGGATCTCTTGGTAATGATCACCCTATTGCCTATGCCAGTAGAACTATTAGTGACACAGAATCACGTTATAGTACAATAGAACGCG
Organism: Apodemia mormo; assembly: GCA_036924255.1. NCBI lineage: Eukaryota > Metazoa > Arthropoda > Insecta > Lepidoptera > Riodinidae > Apodemia > Apodemia mormo. The sequence goes on from JAUPFN010000007.1 coordinate 44,618, forward strand.
AATTATTAGCAATAGTTTGGGCTGTGAAACATTTCAGACCCTACCTATTTGGAAAGAAATTCACAATATATACTGACCATCGTCCATTAGCTTGGCTTTATTCTATAAAAGAACCAAATAGTAAATTGACTCGATGGCGTTTACGCCTACAAGAATACGACTTCGAAGTAATTTATAAAAAGGGCAAACAAAATACCAACGCCGATGCCTTATCCCGAATAAAATTAAATGCAATAGAGTCTGACGATAAGGAATCCTTGGTGGTCCATGTAGATAAAAAGGAAAAACAACTACAGAAATATTTATCGAGCGTGACCAATAAAATCACTAGGTTAGCCGAGAATAAAAGTTCTGATGATGATAGTAAGACGATAACCATTTCCGATACATCCGCCACCGTTTCAGTGAGCCCTAATGAATTGGAATTTGAAGAACAGTATCCAATACCCTCAGTCTCTAGTAGTACGGAAACCGTACATTCAAATATACAATTAGATACCTCCGGAATTCCAATATTACATGAAGCAATTGACACAAAGCCCAACCAAATATTAGTATTCTCGTGGTTTAAAAATGAAATACAAGTTAAGGACTTATCAAGGCCAAAATATAAAATTTTAGAAGTATTCTTACCGTTAAATAATAAAGACCTAATTAGAGATTTTCTTAAGGAATATATACGCCCTAAAATAAAGTATTTCATTTATTTCGAAGAGAAGCAGCATAGGATAGACTTTTCAAATACCATTATCTCCTTATTTAAAAAAGACACAATTAATATGTTAGAATGCACAGAAAGAGTAGTTTACGTCGAAGATGAAAAAGAACAAAGGGCTATAATTTTAAAGTATCACGAAGGGAAAACATGTCACCGCGGTATTAAAGAAACAATGGCTAGGATCAGACGAGTGTATTATTGGGACAATTTACAAGACACCATATCGGCTATAATAAATTCATGCGAACTTTGTAAAAAAATGAAATATGATAGGAAGCCCATAAAACCATTATTACAGCTAACACAAACCCAAGATGCCCCCTTTCAGGAAATTTTTATCGATTTGTTTAGTATAGAGGGTAGATATTATTTAACATTAGTAGATGTGTTTAGCAAATTGGGACAAGCAATTGGTATAAGTAACCGGTCAACCCCTGAAGTAGTTCGTGCATTAATAAAATATTTTTCCTTTTATGGTGTTCCCAAAAGAATTTCATGTGACCCCGGCACTGAATTTAATAATATGCTCATGCGTGAACTAACAGATATGTATAAAATCGAATTACATATTACTACACCTAATAATCCCAACTCCACAGGAGTCATAGAGAGGTTCCATTCCACCCTTCTAGAGATATATAGACTAGCCAAATACGAGCAAAAGTTTACCGATGCGGCATCCGTGATGACGTATTCAATTATGGCCTACAATAATACAATCCACAGCGTAACAGAACTCACACCGTTTGAAGTCGTCTTTGGTCACACTGACTCTAATAACATATTTAACATTAACTTTGAAAAATCTTATTTACAACAATTACTTAAAGACCATGCTAAAAGAACCAAATATTTATATCAATATATTTCAAACAAAATGATAGAATTGAAGGATAAGGAAAGGAAAAGAAAAGGCGGTGACGGTAGTTTAGAGTTAAAGGAGGGAAATATAATTTTTGCCAAAGCAGTAAATACGCGTCAAAGCAAAGATAAACCTTTATACCAGAAAGCTCAAGTGACTGGTCCTATAATGCGGAATACAGTACCCATTAAAATAGGTAATAGAAAGAGTAAAGTCCCTATTAAAAATATAAGACGCCCTCCACAGGTGGTGCGTGATAGTCCTGCTAGTGGTGAGGGACAGCCAGGCTCTTCAACTTCAAAAAATTGAAGGTAACCCAGGGTTATTGCCCGTGAGAAAAGGCCACTCCTATAGACAGGAAAATAAATGGGTTATTATTAAGGTATTAGATTTAGTAAGAATTTTCGAAGATTTAGAATATAATATAAATATCTATAAGGATTTTAGTAAACTAATTAATGTTAGTAAACCTTATCATAATGAGTTTAGCAATATAAAAACCCAAGTCGAATATATTAAAGACGCTACCATAGAAAAGTTTAGGCAAATTGTCCCCACTCAACGATTTAAACGAGGATTATTAAATCCCCTTGGATCCGTTATAAAATCAATAACTGGTAACCTAGATAATGATGATGCACTGCGATATGATAACCTTATACAAAATTTGTATAGCAAACAAAATTTACTTCAAAAGAAAATTACATTAATAACCAAAATTATGGATTATCATGTTAACAATACAGAAATACTTTATAACAATTCCTTAATTCAAAATGAGCGTTTGAAGCGAGTAGAATTAATGATAAGAGATATTAATACGAAAGAAAATAATTCTATTTACTCTACTTATGTATTAAGCCTATTCACTACATTTATTAATAGCTTTCGTACGATATATATAACATTAAGTGAAATAGAAACTGCTCTAGCATTAAGTAAAGTTTCTGTATTACACCAATGTATCATTAATTCTACAGAATTGTTTAACACTTTATCTTATGTACAAAAATTTAATAATTTAGTTTATCCTGTATCAATGAGTAATTTAGTTAAAATAGAAAGAACATTGTCTGTAAAAGCGTACATTAAAGGAAACCAGATCACGTATATAATAGAGGTTCCCCTTATTGTTAATAATACTTATGATTTTTATAAAATTTATTCATTACCTATCTTTGATCATCAAAAGAATAAAACTTACATTATCATTCCTGAATATCCCTTCCTTATGGTGAAAAGTTCAATGTACTTAGCAGTGGTTTCTCCGTGTCAAGCAATCTCCGATGATAATCAATACCTATGTACTGATAAGGAAATCGCACCGTACTCATTACCTACCTGTATGGAACAGTTGATGGAGTACCAGGCAGATACCTCACTTTGCATCCCTCGAGCAGTTCACATCGAGGATATTAAAGCTCAACGTCTTTCTTCATCTGACTGGATAGTATACTCTCGCTTTAATTACTGATATATGTGGAGGCTAAGTAAATAAAACGCCAATAAAAGGAACATATACTTTAAAAACCGACCCTGGTTGCGAGATTACCTTGGGAACCATACACCTACGCCACTTACAAAACTCTTTTGGAGAAGTATCTTATAAAATAACTCCTCGAATAAAATTATCCAATGTGAAAATGGAAGATACAGATATTGTACCAATAGATATTAAAGGCGTCAACTTAGACGACATAAAACACCTTTCAACAGTCGTAAAATTACAGGAGATAAGTGCTAGTGATAGTGAAAAAGTGCAAATAATAAAGGTCAATAGTATCAGTGTCGCAACCATCGTTCTTTATGTAATTTTCTGTATTTGTGTAATTCTAGTTTTGTATAAATTTAGAAATAAAATAAAATTAGCATTTAATAATCGCAACCCTCAGAAAATAAACATTTCTGATGGTTCCGAACTTAAGGGGGGAGGAGTTATGTTAGCCTCAGCCAACCCTACCATAAAGATTAATGCCTAGACAGCATTTATTGTATTCACAGGGATATTATATTACGTGTGAACTAGGAACGTCTTATGATTTACATGTAACATATGAATTCATTCAATTAGAACATCCAATTCTGTTCGGTTGTCTCACTAATATAATTTGTAACAATTTAGAATAAAATCTTTTAAATTGTCTAATTAAGTTTGAGTTTAATAAATTTTATAGTTTTTAAAAACTAGTTTTTCGCTCCCGGAAACTTGACTAGATGATTGACGAAGACTCGCGATTGTTGTCGAAGTTGTTTTTATAAAGCGATCGAGAGCGATACTTGAAGCGACCCGTGCGAAGCGAGAAGTGTTTTATTGTGTAGTCAGTTAAGTTTAGTGATAGTACAGTGAGTGACTAGGGTTAATCAGAGTATTTGAGTATTACATTGTGTTGTGTTGTGTTGTTGTGTATTTGTATTGTAAATACACGGATTTAACATAAGTGGTGTTTTCTTAGAATTACGAACCCGAAGTGCGTAACAGTATTAAGGATTTTCAAAAGTAAACCACAATTTGTTTCTCTGAAAATACAAAGAAACAGAAAATACAATTCAAGTTCACAAAAATCGCTTCCTCAATCATATCCTTTTATTTATCTCTATACAAATCACAAGTTTTATAACAATAAATTGCACAATATAATCTGAACATCATCCGCCATTAAATCACACGTCACTCCGCCCGATACGTCCTCTACCGACTTTCACAGACAACTTAGACACACGCGAAGTGCAGCAAATTTGAATTAATGAAATATCATCTAAACTAAAGGTTTTAGTAAAGTAGAAGAAAAGACCTACGAAGAAGTTAATGATTCAGATGAAATTACAGATGGAGAACCAACACAGACTGAAAAAAATATTGGAGACGAAGACGATAGTCTTGGAGATTTCGAAGATCTATTACAATAAAAAACAATAGTTGAATCAAAGATGAATAAATGCCATCAAAGAGGCAAAACTAATGGATATGATTCTATTTGACGATTAAATATTGATATACAAAAAGGTTGAAGTGTTTTATTTAAATTAATAAAGTATATTTTAAATAAAGTAGATATTCTATTACATATATAATTATGTAATTATAATTTAACTCGTGTTTTTTTCAGTTTTCTGACAAAAATAAGGTTATTAGTTTTTTAATTTGTCAATGTAATACGGGAACTTATAATTTTCGAGTAATTAAAGTGTAAATTTTAATAAATAACTTAAAATTTTATATTATGGTGAAAAAATTATATTCAAATCCGAGTTTTTTCATTATTTTCCATTTTTGATACCATTGAAAGGTAGAGATGCCAAAAAAATTGTACCGATTTTTTAAAAACAATAGATATTTTAATGAAAGAATTTTCGATTGAAAATTAAGATTTTTTTAATATTTAGTCGAAATAAGAAGAAAAAATAAATATTTTAAATAAAAATAAAATAGTGTATTTGGAACATAAAAAGCAACTTTTTACGAAGTTTCGTGAAAAAAACTCTATTTTTGTAGGGGATAAAAATTAAATACTAAAAAGTCAATTTTTCAAATTTTTCTCATAATTTTGAGGTTATGTGAAAAAAGTGCAAATATAAAAGTTGTAGATTTTCTTATTGCCGACAACTTTACCATTAATTTTTTCGACAGGATTCATAGTTTTACTGAAAATCGTGATAACCGTTTTTCCCTCTCCGAAGCATGTAATCCCCTCCCACTTCCCGAACTCAAATTACCAGTAGTTTATTTTTCTCTTGTTTTGACTTTACTTTTTACTTTTTTCTTTTTTTGGTTTTAGAAATTATCTACCCTAGCGGCTAGCCTATATATGGCTTGTACTGTCAAAAAGTTATCAGATCTCACGTACTCCCTCTACAAGCCCTAACTTCACAAATTGTATACCTTAGACAAAATAGGTGGCTTGGTCGTTTCGATACTGCAAAAATTATCGAAAAGTAATAAACAGAAATAAACATTTCACCTTTCGCCCATGTAACGGTAGCAAAACGGCAAAGCCACATATTTTAAGATAAGATAGTATTTATTACTATATATTTTGACCAAAGTGCAGAGTTTGTGAAGTTAGGGTTTGTAGAATGAGGGCGAGTAGAGTTAGAAGTTTGATATCTGATAACTGTTTGATAGTTCGAGCCATGCCGTGGCAACATTTTACATGAAAATGTTTTTGGTAAGATATATCTACACAAAATCCATTAAAATGCAAATAAGTAGTACCAGTGATCGACGCAAGTGACACTAGATAGTATGTAGCCAGGAACAGGCCCGAGAGAAGCTGCAACAGCTGCAGCAGGAGCATCCCCCCCTCGGCCTCCTCCATCTGCCACACCAGGTGGCACCACAACGAGTAGCAGTCAAGTACTGTTTGCATCCTGCGCGTCACACTGCTCTCAGGCTGATCTGTCAAGCCGACATTACGATGATTTTCATTCTAGCTTCCAGGATGCCAGTGCATAAGTATAACTAAAGGCTATTTCAGTTTACATTTGGAAATATAGCTTTTTCCAAGGTGAACAATAATAATCTTAAGATCACTAGATCTCATATCCAGTAATCTTTGCCTTATTTGGGTTTATCGCACCAGTATCGAATTTTTTTTAATTGAAAAATGCACTAATACTTTCAACTAAAAAAATCTGTAAACGGCTGACTTTGTTGGCCCCCCATTCTTAAAACTTTCTGCTAAATTTTAAGCTCAAAAGAGTAAAAATTATAAGCATAGATTTTTTTTCTGTTCAAACATAGAATAGTAACGCACTCTAAGTGTTCAAACATCTATTTGTTAAAAATGGCAGTATATTGATTTTTGAAAAGCTATATATTTTGGAAACGATGATCGATATTGATTTTTCGAATGGGATTCAACTCAATTTTTGATATCTAAAATATTGCTTTAGCTACAATATCCGCGATAGATCGAAAAATTTTGAAGCAATGATAAAGAAGTTTTTTTTTTAAATTTTCGTTATTAATAAAACCCAAATGAATTGACGGATTTTGATCCAACTAAAGGCAATTAACGCAGTTTTTAAAGGAGAAAAGCTGATAAGATTTTTAAGTCAATTTGTGTATTAGCCTAAAAGTTATATCAAAAACATTGAGCTAGTATGCTAAAAACAACGTAATTTTAATATTTGAAAAATTATTATTGAGGTTTGTTTAGAAAATTCACATCTTGGACTTGGAATGGGACTTGAGATTGGACTCTGGTGATGGTGTGTTAAGATTTGCCCATGCCTTGGATGACAACGTTATACTGTCGGTCCCAACTCCCAATTGTCGCTAGAAATAAGTGGTTATAGTGCAGAGATAGTTATCTACATTCATCACGACAAACAACGTTTCGACGAATTGAATCGTGCTGTACCGAAAAATCTATTGACGTTCCGTCCACTCTGCTTATCTTGCAAATGAACCGGTGTGATGGCGCCTCTGGTACTTTTTTGTAAAAAGAATTTCTTAGTGAATATGTATATGTAAGCAAGAGTATAGACAATTTGTTTATTTCTTTCGCAGAAAATCGGGAGAATGTAGCAGGAATTGATGAAATAGGGAGATCTGTTTGTAATCTTACTGAATTAGAGCAAAGCGATCGAATAAAATCATCAGTAGTTTAAAGAAACAGCTTCAATAGTTGAATAAAATATAAATATAAATCTGTAGAAGACGTATAGAAGAATTCGCAGTGAAAACTCATTTCTAGAAAAAGCGTTTAAAACAAATGTTTTCCTAATTTAATTATACGTTAGCATAAGTGTATCATTTCTATCGGGGCACACTTTGAAGGCGATAACTAAAAAAATGGTGTATTATCATCATTTCAGCCTGTTCGGCTCATATCATGAAGTTCAATTCCCGGGTTGGGTAAAAGTGTTATTGAGGTTATTCTCGACAACCAATATCTCAGTAGCAGCTCAGAGTTGGCGACTAGTGGATAATCATAAAATCACAAATTTATAATCACAAAATTGCACTCATAGACAAACCTGTCCGGGGCAAACAGAGCGAGAAGGCCATGACATCCCCTACCACGCTTACTATGGATTTCTGTAACATCAGGGGACTTCATTCCAACCTGAACGCCGTCCACTACCATCTCGACACGGCGAAGCCAGTTTTGCTCTTCTTGACTGAGACACAGATATCTTCTCCGGCTGATACCTCTTACCTCTCCTACCCGGAGCACAAACTGGAACATTCCTTTGTACCGCGGGCCAGTGTGTGCACATACGTCAAAAAAGATATCTGTTACCGGCGCCTCGGCAAACTTGAAGGTCAGAACCTATTCATCCTCTGGTTACGCGTAGCTTGCGACTACCATTCACTACTACGCGTGCCTATACAGGTCCCATAGCGGGAATACTGAAGTTGAACGGCTCGTAGATCATTTATGGCTGTAGATTCCGTGTTAGAGCAGACCCCCTGCGCAGAGATCGTTATCTTGGGCGACTTTTATGCCCACTACGCCGAATGGCTATGTTCTCGCACCACCGATCATGCGGGGAGGTCTGTTCACGATTTTGCCTTGGCGTATGGTCTAAAACAATTGGTAACCTCGCCTACGCGAGTTTCCGATGTGGATGGCCATACGCCTACACTGTTGGATCTCCTGCTAACCTCTCACCCGCACCGTTATCAGGTATTGGTGGACGCTTCACTTGGCGCGTCGGACCACTGCCTGATCCGGAGCAAAGTGCCGGTCACGCGCTCATCACGGCCTTCTTTTGCAGCCTATCGTCGCGTTTGGCACTACAGGTCAGCAGATTAGGACGAGATGCGGTTTTTTTTGCCGCTAAATTCCATAATCGGATATCGCGTCAAAGTTTAAAGTTCCATTCTCACCACCTCGTTGTCTGGAAATTCACAATCGTGCGCTTTTGTCGGCTCTTTTTGCCTCGCACTACTCCTTTGTGGAATCAATTCCCTCAGGGGTATTTTCAAACGTATACAACTTAGGGACCTTCAAGAAACGAGATTATTCTTTCTTAAAAAGCCGGCAACACAGCCGCAAGAGCCCCGGTATTACAAATGTCCATAGGCAACGGTGATCACTTACCATCAGGTGCACTACCTGCTCGTTTGTCGCCTCTGCTATAAAAAAAAAGTTTATCCACGTGCACTAACAAAAAATCGGGGATACCATAGTAATATTTTTTAAATTTCCGATTATTTTTGTAATCTACTTTCATTAGCCAGACTCTATCATTTTTCAATTTGGAGGGTGAAGGAGCTGGTAAGCTTATGCACGTGGCATTTACAACCAACTACGCGGATAACAACGCAGCATTAACATGGTGAGTGTATAAAGGTGATGGTCGTCTCTTTTTATTATCTGCCTGCTTGCTTGGTGTCCCATGATACGTAGGTCACGCTATAAGTTTTACGTAATTTAAAAAACAACATGTTATAACCAAAATATTATGTTTATTGCTTTTCAAAATAATCTCCTTTACATTTTAAACATATTTTCATGCAATCGAACCATCTTTTAAAACAGGAGGACCACAAATCTGAAGGCATGTTTTCTACGTGCTGATTGAACGCTATCACTGCCGCTTCGGAATTGGTAGAAGTAAAATCTCTCATCAGATCTTTGATTTTGGGGAAAATACAGAAATCACAGAGTGCTAGGTCGGGGCTATGCGCAGAATGAGTGACGAGATGTACTTTTTCGGAAGCTAAAAATGACTTGTTTTGTTGGCCGTGTGTTAAGAAGCGTTATCATGGTGTAGAAGAATGCGGCTTTTGGGTCGTCTTTCACAAACTTTTTCTAACACCCTGTATAAACAAATGGTAGAATACCACTCGGCATTAACACTCTTTTGATCTTCAAGTGGAATTGTACAGATGGGACCTGGGATGGGATGGGTAGCTGAGAAAAAAAACGCGATCATTTTTTTACCAACGTTTCTCGCCTGCCTCACTTTTGTTGGCCTGTTCTTATTTTCAAACACGAATTCACAAGATTTCTGTTTTTTTCGGGTTCAAAACAATAAATCCACGTTTCGTCTCTTGTGACAATGTCATAAACAGCATTAGAATGTCCGTGGTCGTACTTCAGTAGCATCTGTGAGCACCATTCCACGCGAGCCCGCTTCTGCTCCGCTGTCAGTTCATGAGGGATCCAACGACAACAAAGTTTCCCAACTTTCAATTCTTCCTGTAAAATTTTCTGAATTTGGCTCATACCAATCCCCAATAGTCCTCCAATTGTCTCATAGGTAATCCGGGAGTTTTCTTCAATTAACCGCTTAACAGTAGCCACATTATTTTCGTTGACGGCAGTTGAAGGCCACCCTTCACGAAATTTGTCATGTAAAGAAACTCGACCGCTGTCAAATTCAGCAAACCATCGCCTCACGGTGCTCAAACAAGGTGCTTCTCTCCCAAAAGCATTTTGAAGACGAGCGGCATAGTCTTGCGAAGAAAGAGAACTTTTAAAATCATAAAAAATCATCGCTCTAAAATCTTTTCGACTTAATTCCATTTTCGTTGCGTACGTGGAAATTTGATGTGTGATAAAAAAACAATTGACCAATCATTTCCCGCCAATTGTTTTTTTTTTATTACTAAGAAGGTTGCAACGTTTTAAAAATATAACATTCGAAATTCAAATAGTTCCGATTAGCTAGAAGTGCAAAACTTTTAGTGTGCCCCATGTACAATAGAATCCGCTGGTAACCTGTGCCACGCGCGGGCCAGGCCAGGAGCGCCGTGCGCCGGTTGAGCGCCCGCAGCGCCGCGCCCGCCGCCCGCGCCACCACCACCAACTGCACTCTCAGCAGCGACGCCACTAGCTCAGTCACATGAAGCGTGCTGTATAAGTACAGAAGCGTCGCTGAAATGTCAAATGAAAACGTGGATTATGTTATTTATATATATTTTCTTTCGTATTTTTCTAATGTTAAAAGAATAATTATTATTTAATGGAAGATAATGATGTCAAGCAGTTTCACTTCTACAAACAAGCAGTTTGCTTGCCAGATGATGCGATGTCAAGAAACATAGCGAAGTGTCGTTGTCACGGCAGTAGCGGGAGTCACCAGTTGCGTTGAGCCAACCTTGTCGCGTGAGTCGGGCGGGTTTTGCAGTAATGGCCGTTTGGACCGACTGCTTAGGTTCATAAAAAAACCCTCTTTGGTGTACCTTAATTTATAAATCATCACCACCAAACAGTAATACAATGTTAAAATGAGGACAATGGTGGTTCCCTTTGCAAAATACAGGAGTAATCACGGTGAATGCGCCAGGGAAAATACTTTGTTTTTAAACAATAAACTAATCTAAACTATTACACACACTTATGGATCGGTGACGTCAGTATGTGCCCATATATTTTTTGACGAATTTCGTGATTTATATGCGTTAAATAATTGCTTGACATCAATTTGGTTATTTTGAATTCTTGTTTGTATGTGTATCCCGTTGTAGCCCGGGAGCAAGTTGACCGATTTTGATAAAGATTGGTGTGCATTAGGAAAGCAAGTTAACCAATTTTGATAAGTTGGAATGCATTAGGAATTCGTGATTGCGCGAGTGATGGGCTGTGTAATTTTTGTCCGTCTGTGTGACTCGTTAAAACTTAAGAACGGTTTGAATATTCTGTGAGTGTACTTGAAAGGTGCAAATAAACTGAACGAAAATTTTGTGTCGTTAATGAATTCGTACCCGCGAGGTTTTTAAGCTAGTTTTTTTATTGAACAACGGGTTTATAGCTAAATTGAAGTTTAGTTTTCTGACTTATTACAGTACGAAAAAAATATTTCTTTTTCCGAAAATCATAAACGGGCACTCGAACGCTTTTGTTAATTTTTCACTGGAAATGAACTCCAACGCACGGAACGATTAAATGTGGCTAAGCTCTTACCGTTACCGATTAGGATTTCTAAGTATGAGGATTGTATTTTACAAATAAACAGACAATTGTTGAAAAAAAATATCAAGAATCTAAATCCCTGAGTATTTGCTTTCTAAAATTATTTGTATCTCTACATATACGGTAGATTTTGTCACCTTGGTCATGTTTCAACGGTAGACCGCGACGGCTGCAGGCATTTTTTTTACCGTAATCATAGTACACATGACAGCACTGTCATCGACTGCGGTTCAATACAATTGTTCTGAACGATGTTTAGTGAGCTCGTTTGCTAATATTAACTTTTACGTAGTACAAATAAAGTGAAAGATTATTCCTCATGTAAACTGTTTATCAAATAACCCGTTTTCGACATTAACTTTGAAGGGAGGTTTTGCGTATTGACAAGTATGTTTTGACAAGACAAAACTATAGCTTCAACTATAGCCTGTAGATGACTAAATTTTACTGTGAAATGTTAAAAAGGAACGAATCACTTTTTCCTTAAATACAACGACTATTTGGGGTTATCGAAATACTAAGAGTCCGAATGCGTTGAACGGTTTGAACTCTGAGCGTGAGTATAAACATGCCAACGATAGGATAGTGTCAGTGGGTCACATACCAGTCGATGTTGATAAAAAAAAAATATTGGTGATAAGTGTGAATTGTGATTGTGTCTAATAAAGAACTCTACAAGCCGTATTGTGTTCGACCGCACTAGTAGTAGTCGTAGCCTGGTAGAAATCGCCATCTCTTGAGGCAACTCAAGTATCGTGGGTGCGCGATGGGCGTTTGACCCTGACGGAGGTCGGGGTTTGGAATGACCGCAGTGTGAAGTCAGTGGGTGATTCACACGTGCGATCCACTAGATGGATATGCGTACAGAAGTTTGATCCATGCACTGGATGTGTCGGCGAGGAGCAGAGGTGGTAGAAATTTTATTCGAAGGTTGACGGTTTCCGTCATAATTGAGTTAATAAAAGAGTTGATTTGAACGACTGTGGTACATGACCCATACTGAAATTAACCATCGTGTTTTCAATTATGTTCTATTTCCCTGTGATCAATTAAGTTAAGGACAGAGAGAGAGAGATTTGATTAAAATGAAACTGTAAAGCTCTTATTTTTCCCCAAGGATTTGGAGTTTGGTGAGGAGTGACCGAGCAAAGAAAAGTTCTTTTATAGTATTGTGCAGATATCTTCATAATGCCGCATGGCGATGCTAGACCTTGCTAGTCTTCTGCAGGCCGTTAATAGAACCTGGTCCTTGTTGTTAAGTGTTCCCACTCTTGGGTTAATCTTGGTGTTGTCTTTTCCTGTGGCTGTGATGTCCGTTGAGATCTTGTCTAAGTGGGTATGTGTTTCCCCTTTTTTCTTCACGCTATTTCATACTATCAGCAAACAGAGATTGCGACTGACTGGGGAGACCTGAAAGTTAAAGCGATCAGAGCGCGCGGATTATGCTTTGCGTCTGGCGGGCGCGCGTGTTATAGGGCGATGGTTTTCACTTCGTGGTGTTCCGATGTTTCTGTTCTGTTGAACGTCTCGGTGGTCAAGTTCACGATGTAGTCGTGTAGACTCTCAACTTTCAGATCCCTCGGGATCTAGATTCTCAAAGGTAGAATTTGTCTTTATTAAAAATAGTAAACGAAATCAAACTAAATAAGACAAAAAGTTTAGAGGTCCTTTTGCATAGGTATTAGACCGCGGTATTAGAACACGATCGATATGAACTTAGAAGAATTAGTAATTCCCATCGTACTTATAAATATGCACACGAGAACTTGCGTTTAGTACTCCCGGGTCATGAAGATTTACTAGAGATAGGCAACAATTTAATTAATGGAGAGGAGGCCGAGACGGCGCCGGAAGACGTTGAACTCGATAATAGTTACCTCGACAGACCGAATAGCTGTGATACATTCACTGCAGGCTCCGATACACTGTCCGCAGGATCAGACACACTTACAGCAGAGTCTGATACCCTAAATAACATCTCAGATCGCGAAATTATTGAGTATGAGATCCAAATTCACGCAGAGCAAAACAGTCCGTAACTTATAGGTATGTGTAATCTGTAAGCATTGTTTGCATGAAGTCTACTTAACTATGTTGGCCTGCGGAGTGAGAAGGATCATCGAGTAATGTGGTGTGTGTGAAAGGTGGTCGAAAGGATAATGTCGTCCGGTCCATGCAGCTGATAGCGGCTGGTCGAAGGAACACATTCATCCGGTCCAACCTTAATTGTTAATTGGTCGAAGGGACCGTATCGTCCGGGCCATGCACATGTGGCTGGTTGAAAGGACACACCCGTCCGGGCCATGTTGTTGGTTTGTGTTGGTCGTAGGGACAATGTCAACCGGGCCACACCGTTCGCGGTTGGTTGAAAGGATACACCCATCCGGTCCAACTTGTTGGTTTGTGTTGGTCGTAGGGACAATGTCATCCGGGCCACACCGTCCGCGGTTGGTTGAAAGGATACACCCGTCCACGTTGTTGTTGTTCCACGTAATCCTATAATAATTTTTGCTAATAGTGATTAATTCTTAAAGTAAAAGTGATTATTATAACCAAAGTGATGACCTTAAACCTATATAACCCTATATGTTGACAGAGTGTTGTATTAAAATTGAACGTCATATTATGTAATAGGCATGTAGTTATAATAGTTATTCACATTCAATTAGGAACTAGATAAATGTTGTATTAAATTAATTGCATGCCAAATGGTCAAATATGCGAACTAACTATTAATAATTCTAAGAACCTAATGTACCTACCATATTTGATGCAATAAATTATGATTGATTGATTATATTATAACGTAACGATTTTTGTAATAAAGTGTTATCTGAATATATATATATATATATATATATATATATATATATATATATATATATATATATATTCTATATATAATATATATATATATATATATATATATATATATATATATATATATATATATATATATATATATATATATATAGTGCCTTGTGTCATATCCGATCAATACAAAACTGTAGGTGATAATTTTATAACTTAAGCTTAGTCTTGTAAAAATAAATAAAGTCGGTAAATTCTTCTTGAAACAATATTAAATAATATATCATTCCATCAAACCTTCTATTCCATAACTCGCCAGAAAATACGCGACTACGAGTGTAGTGGCCACGCCCAGTGCGAGGCCCCCGAGCACCAAGACGGCGCTAACGAGAGCCGCCACCCGTTGCTTCAGCTCTGACGACTCGTTTTGTATCGCTGCGTTTATCTGGAACAACAAATATGATACCGGCGCTCACACCTCAGCGACCAGGACCAGAGGTAATATTGTGGAGTCCATCTACTGCTGTGTAAGCGACCTTATTACGTACATCCTAATCTATACATTAATACGCGAAGGAAACACTTTGTACCCTTTTTTCCGATAATTACGCGAAAAGAAGCCCCTCCTTTCGCGGTTCAGTTAAAGTTTATATTGCGGAGGAGTGTAGAAACCACGGGCGACAATCATAAGCAAAAACAATAGACTGTATAGTCAATGGATGCGGCTATGTTAAATGACAGTTGTTCCGCCCCCTTACTCCCCTCGCACCCGTTAAAATGGCATCACTCAAGTTGTCAAGTGACTTATGTGACATGTGTCAATTGTCAGTATGTCAGGGTAGTTTTCTCAATTTGAAACTGATAAACAACTCGATTTTCTTTGCAACATGTTTCGATATTGCTGTTCAAAAAATTGTGTGAGTGGACGAAAGGACGTTACTTATCACTGTTTTCCAAAGACCGAGATAGTAAGCAACCGGTGGTTACAGTGTATTAACAATGATAAATTGCAAAGTCTCAGTCCAGCTGAACTTTGTAAGAATTTCGTGTGCCAAAACCATTGACTTGTAAGTCAATGGCCAAAACACATATAAATGAAGTGTCACATATAAATGAAGCAATGAAAAATATAAATAAATCAAGGTATTTATTTGACTCGAAATGTGAAATACACATGGTCGTCCTTACAGAACACTTTTTTTACTCTCACAAAGTTAGCAATATTTAATTAGTGCAATATGATAAAATAAAATTTTAAAAGGGACAGATAGGACATATATAGAGAGATACTTAAGGCTTAAAAAACTTACAAACAGGCAAAAAAATGTAACAAATAAATTAAATCTAAGTTACAAAATAAAAGTATTAAAATTAAATTTTCTTTTTTATTCTTTAAATTCCTTGGCATTGTCGAAACAGTGAAAATTTGCAACTGTAAAATAGGTCAATCTAGCGTGGATTTAAATAAAATAATAGCATACCGTAAATGAGTTTTAAGAAAAACAATACCCGACTAGAAAAACGTTAGGCTCAACCAGATCATGTATCTGGACCTGATCAGGATAGAATGAGACATGCCAGATCCGGCAAGCCCTATCAGGACCAGGTCTAGTCCAGATAAGGATAGACTGATTTAAAATATAATTAAGGATGGTACGGCATACTGGACCAAGACCAGGTCTGGACCAGATAAGGATAGCCTGCTGTAAAATATAAACAAGTATGGTAAGACATACTGGATCAGGATCAGATCTGGACCAGATAAGGATAGCCTGCTGTAATATATAAACAAGTATGGTAAGGCATACTGGATCAGGATCAGGTCTGGACCAGATAAGGATAGCCTGCTGTAAAATATAAACAAGTACGGTAAAGCATACTGGATCAGGACCAGGTCTGGACCAGATAAGGAGAGCCTGATGTAAAATATAACCAAGTACCTATGTGACTACAGGGTAGCCAGGATCAAGAAACAATTATCTAATGAAGATAAATAAAAATAAATAATCGCTTTTATTTTATTGTATTTTTTTTTAATTATCTTATTTGTGTAAAATATTATACTAAGCAAAAAAATTAATAAATATTAAGAAGTGTAACAAAGTTTTCTAGATCTAAACCTAGAATGCGCTACTACCTTTATAAATCGCGATTATCATCTGTGTCCACCTGAATAATAAATATTGTTCGCCCAAATGTATCGATCACACTCTGTTACCACTAGTGTTCCGTAGCAAATAGAGATTACACCTTGTTGGAACATTATTGTAAGCGGGCTACAGCTGTCTACTAGTAAAACCAGTAAACAATATTTTCCAGACTATATATTAATACTGTTTTTAAAAGGGCCGGACCGGGCATGCCTGATCTAGACCAGATAAGGTATGTAACGCAAAAGATTTGTCTGGACCCGATCAGGAAACCTTATCGGGTCCAGATTAGAAATTCCTGATCTTGACCCGATAAGGTTTTCCTGATAGGGTCCAGACAAATCTTCTGCGTTACATACCTTATCTGGTCTAGATCAGGCATGCCCGGTCCGGCCCTTCTAAGGAACACGAAAAAATGTCTAGTCGGGTAAATGGGCTGTATAGCCTATGAGTATTAGCCGCTAAAGAATATTATTAATAGCAGTAAAAACAACTGTCAATCAAGATAGCTGTAGGCGTTTTCTACATTAATTTATAAATGCAATAATAATAATTGATATGTTTTTTGTTAGATTATGATGTTATTATCAGGGCGAGCGAAGCGAGCCCTACACTAGGCCACTTTGTATGCACTTTTGTGGTATCTGTTATTGAAAAAAATATCGCACTTCGAGGTTTGAGCTTTGACGTGGTAATTAAATTCATGTCTAGATATGTTATCTACCATTAAAGTACCATTTTATAAACATTAAGAAAAAAATAAAAAATACATGTATTAGAATTTTATTACTACTAACGCCATCTATTATGAAACTAAAGAGTTAAAATGTTACTTTGGCGTGGTAGATTTAATTCATTTTCATTCACTCCATTTTAATACAATATTAATCTATTAATACACTTGTACTTTTTAACTTCCTGCTACGTATATGTGGATAAGGAAGTTACTGATTTTGCTCCGATTTTAAAAAATCGAATTTTCACCAGATGTCCGCGTTTTGAGGTCCTAGGAACCTTTTTCGACTGTTTTCGCGATGACGTAAGTTCACATCATCATCAAGTGACGTAAGTATGTATGTATGTATGTGTGTGTGTGTGTGTGTGTGTTCGTGTTTGTGTATGTATGTCTGTATGTAAACATCTCATAACTTTTGAACGGCTGGACCGATCGAAATGCGGTTGATGGCATTTAATTGGATTCCAGTCATCTTAAACTTCCTGAAAATTTGAACCAATCGGGCCCAAAGGGATTTTGAAAAAAATTTGAAAAAACCCAAAAAGAAATTTTGGTGAAACAGATTTTTTTAAATATAACTTCCAGATTAATGTACTGATTGAGTACAAAAACTAATCAGCTATATTCTCAAAAAAATAAGTCTAATGCATAAATTGCATCAAATCGGTTTATCTGTTTGGAAATAATCGTTGACGAACATTTTGAAAAAAGTCTTTTTTCGACATAACTTCGAAATATTTCAACCAATCATTTTTTATTATTCTACAATATTTTAGTACTAAAAAATTTACGACGAATGCCGTTTTAAAAATTAAAATCGAATCTTATTTTCAAAAGTTGCAGCTTTTCAAATATTAAAATTACGTTGTTTTTAGCAAATTTACTTAATGTTTTTGAAATAACTTTCAGGCTAAAATACCGATTGACCTCAAAATCTTATCAGTTTTTCTCCTTTAAAAACTGCGTCAAGTACCATTAATTGGATAAAAATCAGTCACTTTGTTTGGTATCTATCAATGACGAAAATTTTTGAAAAAATGTTTTTTGACATTGCTTTGAAATTTTTGAACTTACCGATTATTTTGCTAAAGCAATAGTTAAATTGAGTTGAATGCCATTTGAAATTTGATCAATTTGATCATCGATTCCAAAATAACAATAACAATATTATCCCCTTGACTTATTGAATATAATTTGTTACAATTATATATAACTACCATAATGTTTTGGTTAAAATTTGCATGTCAATACTTTGACTAAATGTGTAGAACGTTTTACTTTTTAACACCTATTATTGTACACACATTTTAGGCAAATAAATATTATTATTATTATTATATACAGTTTTTCAAAAATCAATGTACTGCCATTTTTATCAAAATAAACTGCATGTATGATTGTTTCGTTGGTCATTCGTGTTTTCTTGCTGTTTTTGTGACTTAGCAATTGAGATATTTCAATATTTCTTAGAACTAAAAAAAATATATGCTTATAGTTTTTACTCTTTTGAGCTTAAAATACCTTAATTTAGCGGGAAGTTTCAGGGATGGCCTGCAAAGTCAACCGGTTACAGATTTTTCACAATATGATTATTGTGAAACAGTAAAAGTGTATTAATTGATTAATATTATATTGAGATCAATTTTCAATCTTAACCAGAGGGTAAAAAGCTACAAAAAGGTATGGTGATGCCTGTATCCCCGAAGAGGTAGGCAGAGGTACAACGTGTGCATCCACGATTAGCCGAAGATACGTCGTAGTCCCACAACGTGATAGGTGACCAGCTTATCACCAACCGGGCATTTTTCCAATCCCTGGCATCGTTGTTTTTATTAGAAAATTTAAAAAACACACACATTTTTGATTTGTCTGACTCGGGAATCGAACCCCGAGGGTTTCCCTGAGAGAAAAATTCGAAAAATTTATTCGCTGAGTTTCTACCGCCAATTCTTCGTGCCTGCGGTAAGTCCAATATTAATCCTAAAAATTTTGAATGTTAATTAAATAAAAAATAAAAAATTTCCAAAATCGATCTTATCTTAGCAATTTTTTTAAGAATTTTTCTTGTAAGTTCTAAAAAAAATTTGTCTTAGAAAATGTTTTTTTATTTTGGTTTTATTTTCCTGCGCCCTTCTAGACCAAAGCTTGACGAAGCCTTTGATGGGAATATAATGTTTGGGTAAAAATACGCTGGCTTTTTTTAGGTTAGATAATTATGAATGAAGTCCATACATTAAAAGATGTAATTCTCATAAAAATACTTTCTTAACAATATTACTAGGTAGTATAACTTTGCGAGCCCTTACAAAGCTCTACTTTTTGCTAGTTAAAAATGCAAATGAGTACTGTTGCGTGTGATGTTTTAATTTATACTGCCTTAACTTGCCGTGATGCGCTTGAGAACCCATCGTTAGGACAAGTTAAAGTATTTGATGTCATATTATAGCATAATATGGCCCGAACATGCTCCCAACCAGAATAAAAAAAATTGGTAAAGTGCGTGTCGGGCCACGCGCAATGTAGGGTTCCGAAGATGTCCATCACAATAATTCAGACTCATAAGAGACTTTTTATTGATTCATATTATAAATAGTACCTGGCTGAACCTTACTCGGTATTTTGTTTTTGATAAAAACGACGTTTTCTAAAAATAAAACCTGGCTAGATCGATTTATTGCCCCCGAAACCCCTGTATTTTAAATATCATGAAAATAGCTGGAGCCGTTTCCAAGATTCAGATTATAAGTAATTAATAGATGTTAAATTAGACTGGCGGATAGTGCTAACGTGCATTTAGTTCGGCTTTTGTCCGAAAATGTATATTTTTGGCGCATCTATGGTCTAGTGCTTCGGTGTCGGTGTTGATCGCACGAGCTCGTGGATTCGATTCCTTAGTTGGGCAATTCAAGATATAATTTTTAAATTTTCTGATAAATATAATGTTGCTCGGTTAGCGATAGCCATGCCATATGATAACATACTATCACATACTAGGACTAAGTATCCTAATTTAATAGTGGGTATAATTTTTGTACCTCTGTCTTCGGGGATTGGGCGTGAAGATACTTTTTTGTATACATAAAGTTAATATAAATAAATAATGACATCAGTTATTATTGGGTAACATTAACAGGATTAACAGATATTATCTTGTTTGACCTGTTATAACCACGTATAGAGGTCATAACCCAAGACTAGTCAGAACTAAGACATAAATAAAATTAACAATACAAATATAAAGACATCGACGTATCCATTCTCATATTATACGTATGCGTAATCGTAGCCTGGTAGAAATCGCCATCTCTTGAGGCAACTAAAGTAGACCGTGGGTGCGCAATGGGCGTTTGACTCTGGCGGAGGTCGGGGTCTGGAATGACCGCAGTGTGAAGTCAGTGGGTGATTCACACGTGCGATCCGCTAGATGGATATACGTACAGAAGTTTGATCCATGCACTGGATGCGTCGGCGAGGAGCCGAGGTGGTAGAGATTTTATTCGAAGGTTAATGGTTTCCGTCATAATTGAGTTAATAAAAGCGTTGATTTAAACGACTGTGGTACATTACCCATACTGAAATTAACCATCGTGTTTTCAATTATGTTCTATTTCCCTGTGATTAATTAAGTCAAGGACACACACACACAGAGAGAGAGAGAGAGGGATTTGATTAAAATGAAACAGTAAAGCTCTTATTTTTCCTGATTGACTTGGAGTTTGGTCAAGAGTCATCGAACAAAGAAAAGCTATGTTATGCTTTTGTGCGGATATCTTCATAATAATAATAATAATAAATAAATAAAATAAATACAAAAAATAGAAATACATCATGAAGGATGGCACGGTCGACATATGTAGGGCGTGTCACCGCCCTGGTGAGTCTATCAGGCATGTTATTTCCGGTTGTTCTCATCTTGCCAATGGAGAGTATTTACATAGACACAATCAAGTAGCCAAGATTATCCATCAACAGCTGGCTCTTCGGTATGGTCTTGTAAGTTTTGAAGTGCCGTATTATAAATACGCACCGGAGGCAGTTCTTGAAAATGGTCGTGCTAAGCTCTACTGGGACCGATCTGTCATCACAGACAGGACTATCACCAACAATAAACCTGATATTGTGTTGGTTGATCGATTAGAGCGCCGGGCATTTATTGTTGATATTACAGTCCCGCATGACGATAACCTCGTGAAAGCAGAAAAAGAGAAACTAACTAAATATTTAGACTTAGCTCATGAGATTACCAACATGTGGGGTGTGGACTGAGCAACGATTGTTCCGATAGTCGTTTCCGTAAACGGTCTTGTAGCGAAGAGTCTTGAGCAGCATCTTAGAAGTCTTTCGCTACAATTCTGGATCAAGGGCCGGATACAAAAGGCAGCAGTATTGGGAACGGCACGTATTGTGAGGAGGTTCCTCTCTCTGTCACCTTGACCACCGGTGGCTTAACTACAACGTTCCCGCTGGCGGATAACCTATTTTGTTATATTTATTTTTATAATATTGTATTTTTTAATAATGTTATAATTATAAATGTAATCAAATAAGAATTTAATGTAAATAAAGAGATAATAATAATAATAATAATAATAATAAATAAATACTCTATGGTTCTTGACGCGTGTTGTCATGTTTTTGTTTGTCAAAAATATTTTATATGCAATTAAATCCATTTTGTTAGAAATTTAACCCAAATTAATATAAAAAGTGAACAAAAATACAATAGAATATCCGAAAAAATAATTGAAACATCCACAATGTCCTCCATATCCAAAAAAGTGTACCTCAATATATGTCATAAGTGAAGAGACAAAACCAAATATTTATATTAGAATTAGTAATCAACATTAATAGAGGACAATGACATAATGATAACGCGATCAAGGAGACTGAAAACACAAAACGCACACCCACCATCGCAACCCGTTGCACCGAGTAGCTCCGCATCGTCTGAGGAGGAGTATGCGACCCCTCCAGAACACAGTGCGTCGAGTAGTGACAACGGGCTGCCGTCTCCAGCGCCGCGCCGACCACCTGCGCCGCGTCGAGGGAGGCCACCGCCGCCGTGCTTGGGACCAGCAGGACGACCCGCCCCGCATCCGGTCCCCGCCGCCGGTGGTGCAGTGCGCCGCATGAGATGGACGCAAGCAATTAACGAAAATGTCATGCGAGCGTACTATGAGGCGACAGAGGGAGGAACTAACCTCACTGCATGGCGATCCCGTTTGCTGTCTCTGTTTCAGGTCCTTGAACCAGAATTGACCGTTTCGGCGCAACGGCTATCGGATCAAGTGCGGTTCATTCAACGCAACTGTGCGTTGGATGCAGCTACACTTGACCGGCTTCGCTCTGAAGTAGTTGTCTCAGCGCCCACCACCGAAATAGTTCAACCGTAAATCCATTTACCCAGTGTTGTTCTAGATTCAGGATTGGCGGATACCAACTGCAATATGGTGGACACTGAGACTACAAACGTAAGTACCCATGAATTTGAGCAATTGAGGAGGGCTTTGGAAGATGCGATTTTTGAATTTAAAACCATTCCAACTTGTGACAGGCCGCGATTGCCCCGTTTTCCCACACACAACCGCAATATGGCACTAATGATAGCTTTAGATGGCATGCTAGATTCTTATTTACAGTCTAGCCAAGATCTAGCTGACACACATTTGATTCTTTACTGTGCGGGTGTCGCGGCGTACCGTACCGCACATGTCAAATTTCCAAAATCTGACAGGGTTATACGGTCCGTTGATGAAGCACCTGCATGGCAAAAACGAATCGAACGGCGTATCAGTGCCACTAGATCTATCATTGGCAAGCTCATCTGCTTTAGATCGGGTAACATCCGTCCGAGAGTCATGCGTTATGTGACACAAGCTTTTGCCGGTACAGGCGTAAGTTCACAAGATTATATGACTTGTGTCACAGAACGTATAGACTATCTAAAACAGAAAGTTTGTGCGTGGGCAAACCGTATCCGCAGATATAAACATATAAACAGCGTGTTAATAGGTTTAACCAGAATCGAATTTTCCGAAGCGATCTAGTGTGATTGATGGGCAACTACCGGATATTCACGAAATGTTTTCATTTTGGAGAAATATTTGGTCAGTGTCGATCAATCACGTCAATGGTGAATGGGTGAGAGTAGTTGAGCGTTCGTGTGAAGGTTTGCAACCCATGGCGTCTGTTAGAATAACACCTCAAGACGTAAGGGAAGCGATTTGTGCTACCCAAAATTGGAAATCCCCACGACCAGATGGACTGCATAATTTCTGGTTAAAATGGTTGCAGTCTTCACACGAGCTCCTGGCTAAACAATTCCAGGAAGCCATTGAATCTGGGTCTCTTCCACCTTTTATGACTACTGGGCTAACCTTTCTGCTCTACAAATCTGGTAGTACCACAGATCCTAAGAAATTTAGACCCATCACGTGCTTACCTACAATTTACAAGCTCCTTACTTCCATTTTGAGATCAAAATTAAACACACATTTATATAGAAATAACATTTTAGATTCTGCTCAAAATGGATGTAGGGCTGGGTCACGTGGTACTAAAGAGCAACTCCTCATTGACATGACCATTAATCGACAGATTCATAGAAATAGAAAAAATCTCTCCGCCGCTTGGATTGATTACAAGAAAGCCTATGATTCAGTGCCTCATTCATGGTTGTCACGAGTGATAGAACTGTACAAAGTTGATACAGTTTTATGCAATTTCTTGCAATCGTGTATGAGGCAATGGACCACGACTCTCTGCCTTCCTAGGGGTGGTGTGAGTTTTTATATTTCTGAACCTATAAGGATAGAGCGTGGAATTTTCCAGGGTGACAGTTTGAGTCCTTTGTGGTTTTGCTTGGCTTTGAATCCCTTAAGTGCTCTACTTAGAGATTCAAAGCTAGGTTATCGGTTTCGCAGAGAGGGTGAAATCATTTCTCATCTCTTGTACATGGATGATCTTAAACTATTTGCGTCCAACAAACCAGACTTGATATCATTACTCAACCTTACGCATAAGTTTAGTAATGATATCAGAATGGAATTTGGCCTAGATAAATGCGCGGTCATACATGTACAGAGAGGCAGAGTTGTAAATAGCGAAAATTTACAAATTTCAGATCTCTCTCTAAAACTGAAACTTATAAATACCTTGGTATGTCGGAGGGTTTAGGTATACAGGATAGTGACATTAAGCGGTTGGTGACTGAGCGTTTCTTTGGCCGCTTGACAAAAGTTCTAAAAAGTCTTCTGTCTGGTGGTAATAGGGTGCGTGCATTCAACAGCTGGGTGATGCCTCTGCTTGTATACACCTTCGGCATACTAAAGTGGACTCAAACCGAATTGGACGCCCTGGACTGTAAGGTCTGTAAATTACTGACAACATATCGCATGCACCATCCACGTTCATCAGTAATGAGGTTATATATCCCACTAAAATGTGGGGGTCGCGGCTTTCTCAATGCCAAAAACCTACACAATCGTGAGGTGTATAATCTTAGGGAATACTTCCTTCATGTTGACTGTGGAATGCATCGTGATATCGTTGCTGTAGATAATGGTCTGACACCGCTCTCCTTAGCAAGAAAGAACTGGCATAACCCAGTGGTATTTAGCACTCAGGACCGCTTGAACGTATAGAAGAGTAAGGAGTTACATGGACGGTTCTATCGGGCTCTTTACGGACCTGATATTGATTTACCAGCGTCTTTAGCTTGGCTACGTTTCGGTGACCTCTTTGGGGAAACTGAGGGATTTGCCTGTGCAATTGCCGATGAAGTTGTCAAGACGAATAATTACCGGAAATACATCATGAAGGATGGCACGGTCGACATATGTAGGGCGTGTCACCGTCCTGGTGAGTTTATCAGGCATATTATTTCCGGTTGTTCTCATCTTGCCAATGGAGAGTATTTACATAGACACAATCAAGTAGCCAAGATTATCCATCAACAGCTTGCTCTTCGGTATGGTCTTGTAAGTTTTGAAGTGCCGTATTATAAATACGCACCGGAGGCAGTTCTCGAAAATGGTCGTGCTAAGCTCTACTGGGACCGATCTGTCATCACAGACAGGACTATCACCAACAATAAACCTGATATTGTGTTGGTTGATCGATTAGAGCGCCGGGCATTTATTGTTGATATTACAGTCCCGCATGACGATAACCTCGTGAAAGCAGAAAAAGAGAAACTAACTAAATATTTAGACTTAGCTCATGAGATTACCGACATGTGGGGTGTGGACTCAGCAACGATTGTTCCGATAGTCGTTTCCGTAAACGGTCTTGTAGCGAAGAGTCTTGAGCAGCATCTTAGAAGTCTTTCGCTACAATTCTGGATCAAGGGCCGGATACAAAAGGCAGCAGTATTGGGAATGGCACGTATTGTGATGGTCCGATAGAACCGTCCATGTAACTCCTTACTCTTCCATACGTTCAAGCGGTCCTGAGTGCTAAATACCACTGGGTTATGCCAGTTCTTTCTTTTTGTCGTTTTATATTTGGAGCGTCGAGTACATTTTTAAGAAAAATAAAATGAAAATCGTACATTACACCCTATATTTAGTAATATAAACGACAAAAATAAATCGATAAACTCTTATACTTAACCGAAAATACAATATCTAATATTTTTTTAACGTTCATGATGTTGTATTTTACAATTTATCAGAGAACAATTCTGTATTTTTGACGTGTGGGCAGTGACGTGAGCGACGGGCTTCTATTTGAAGTGAGTGCACAATTTTAATTGTGCACTCATTCTTAGAGGACGTTTTTGAGACACTGATTGTGTATCTTGGGTTTTTATATATCAATAGTCTTTATAAATAGAAATTTAAAGTTTAAATTCAACTGCAAGCGGGGTAACATTTTGCTTTGAGAGTGACAGGGAACCCGAATTATCATACATAATGACTAATATTTACTTCTTCGAGAGTTGAGTGGTTAAATTGTAACATTGCAACGGATCAATATTGTATTTCTACAAATAGATATAAATCTATAACGTTTTTCATGTATAAACATGAAAAACGTTATTGCAATAAAAAGTTTTGTAAGATGAACATTAAAAAATGGTTACCGGATGTAATAAAAATTATCTTGATGTGATAATCCTACCCACAAAAAACCGGATATAACTTTAATTACTCATTACTTTTGAATTCCGCGGAATTAGAATACAGATTTTAATACAGAGAGGTTTTAATACAGATTATATAGTCATTTATATAAGCTATCGAATCATGTATAAATCTTCTCCTACTACGGCGTTATACTCAAGAAAAATAAATAAGACCGATAATGATAAAAACATATTTTCCACTTTATTTGACCACAGTAAATGAGAAATGTTTTAAGGGTAGTATAGTTATATGTGCACAATTAAATGGCATAATCAGTTTTATAGTATTTAATTTGGTTTGTCTGCAAAAAAATATTTTGTAAATTTTTAGACCCGGAATAGGCAAACTTTGAACGCTTTTTTAAAAAAAACTAAAAGCTGTATCGCATTGGGAGTTTTACTCTGACGTTTGTTATGATATTGACTATAGTATTTTTGAATAAAAACAAAGTGAAACATAATCGAGGTTCTTAATACACTGTGTGCCGTTCTGCCAAGCAGGTCGACCAGGTCGTAAAAGGCGACTGATTGGCTATGCGAGTTACTACCATCGTGGCTACTAGATGGTAGAGTTCTGCATTGTCTCGCCTGGGTCTGGTACCACCGCCTTACCTATTCTTGTCGCAATAGCGTCAGTGCTTGTCATTGTCGTGTTCCAGTTTAGAGGGTAAGGTAGCCGGTAAACTTACGCATGTGGCATTAAATCTCGCCACAAGATAGCAACACACCATTAACATCTTTGGTGTTTATAGGCGATGGTTGACTCTTTCCATCTGGAGACCCCATCTGCTTGTTTGCTATCTTATGATATAAAAAAAACTGAACACAAATCGTCTACACATCTTTCTATCTAGGTTTACAGTATAAATTTTACTTGTGAAGAAAACATATCTTTGCCTTTGCATATGCAGTTGAGGAATACAGTAAATGAACATAAATCCTCTACACATCTTTCTGCCCAAGTTTACTACATAATACTTATTTGTGAATAAAAAATATCTTCGCCTTTACATATACAGTTGAGGAACACAGTATATTGAACACAAAGCCTCTACACATCTTTCTGCCCAAGTTTACTATACAATTCTTAATTATGAAGAAAACATATTGTCACCTTTGCATATATACAGTTAAGCAATACTGTGAATTGAACACAAAGCCTCTACATAATATATTTCTGCCCAAGTTTACTATATAATTCTTACTTCAAAAAAACATATCTTAACCTTTTATTATTATATAGTTTACAGTTACGATTAAACAGTTAAAGCATGTTTTTTTAGTGTCGATAGGGAAGCGCTTGACAACGATCTCGCCTGATGGGAAGCTAAGATGCGGCCTAAGATGGAACGCGCTTCCCTAGAAGGTACCTGTTTACTCTTCTCTTGAAAATCCTCAAATTGTACCCAGTTAAGGCATGTAGTAACTAAACATAAAGCCTCACGTCACACATCTTTCTGTTCAAGTGCACTACAAAATTCTTACTTGTCTATACTAACATTACAAAGAGGTAAAGTTTATGAGTTTGTTTGTACGAAGTAATCTCTGGAACTACGAAACCGATTATGAAAAGTCTTTTAGCAGCAGACAGCCACATTATTCCGTAATGACGTTAAACATTTATTCCCCATTTTGTGGCGGGACCGCACAGATTCCGGGCGATACCGCGAGGAACAACAGGTTATAAATATTTTGATTAGATACCTTTTGAATTTGGTTGATGTAGTTTACAAAATTATTCATTCTCGCTGGCCCCCGAAGTACTCCCAGTGCTACTGTGGACACCGTCAGTAAAATTTTCGCTGCCCATAGACACGCAGTTGCTGCATTTTGTAAATAAAACGACCGTTTCTGGGACTGAAGAGTGAAGTCATACGCGAAGGTTCCACACGTGACCGCACCTGCAAGTACCTGAATCTAAACAAGAATAACCAACCGTGCCTTGCCAATAACATAAATTAATGTAATCCGAACCAAATTTCATTCAGTAAATTTAATTTTGACAGATATGCTCCTACAGGTTCTAGTGGTTAACGACTCTAAACACAAAATCGAGGTTTTCAGGTTCGATGCCCGACAGCGATAAGCGATAAGATAAGATAAATTTGTGTGATGAACTTTTATAATATACCTAGGTAGTTTATAAATTGGTTAGGTTGGGTTAGCAGCTTGTTTATAATATTACTACGGAAATTTATAAACTTGCGAATCTTATTATCTTCCGGTGACATATATATATATATATATATATATATATATATATATATATATATATATATATATATATATATATATATATATATATATATATATATATAAGGGACCTGAAGGGATTGGAAACGGTTTTTTTTTTGATAAATTCTGATTCTATGGTCCTTCATCTTTGTTTTGTTCTAATCAAAATAATTTTAGGTGCCGCAGTTTTTTTTAAATGATTTTTTATGTAAACCGAGGCAGTTTTGAAAATATTACACCTTATACACAGCGCACACTAGTTTCTTTTTCTAGCGCGCACATAAAGACAAGTAAAAGACGAATAAATAAGTCACCAATAATACAGCTATCGTAAACACGTGCTATTTCTCACTGACGAAGTCGCTCACTAACCACAAATTATAAAGTATTATGTACTAGTACAGATAGGACAGCTAGTCGTCGTAGTGAGTTTGGAGGGCAAGCTTTTTTCCGCTTGGTGGCGCCTATGAGCCGACGCGCTGTCAAATTGCGTTTGGGTTGATAAAATCAAGTTAAATTTTTTATTCTATCAAGTAATTTTAAAAATATGTAACTTAAATTAATTTACATGTCATTTATTTTGTTGTTTGTATATAGTTCACAATCTATTTTAATCAAACGATAAAATATTTTACTTTTGAATGAAATAGGTACACTACTACTAATATTTTACTTAGGGGTGACAATAATTAAAAATTGGTTTTTGCCCCAAAGAAGATAAGGCTTTCTTATTGTTTCTTCTTGATATAAAATATTCTTATTGCCAACTATTCTAAATTATTTA
Source organism: Apodemia mormo (assembly GCA_036924255.1). Lineage (NCBI taxonomy): Eukaryota > Metazoa > Arthropoda > Insecta > Lepidoptera > Riodinidae > Apodemia > Apodemia mormo. Next base: position 73,916 of record JAUPFN010000007.1, read on the forward strand.
CGCTTAAAATAATTTTATTTCCTAATAGTGTTATCCTTTATTACAAATCATGTATTATTAAAAATGTATTATTTGTTAGGTCTACAGATATCCTCCAGTAAATTGTTAATCGTATACCAATTACATTACTGTCTTTTTTATATTTTATGCATCTATATTGTATACACATTGAGATGTGTGTAAATGTTGATATTTTTTGTAGTAATATATTTTGCGAATAGCGTTGCTTAAATAAACACTGATTTACATATTATTATATCATTATCTGCGGTGTGACACTCACGGATCACGTTTGTACTTTGTAATACTAAGTTGAGAGAGACAGATAGGATATGATCGGAAGACAGAATCGGTGTGATAAAGGGAAAAGACATGCTTCATTTTTTCGAACATGGTGGAAGAATGACAGATGAACGATAAAAAAAACAGATATAAAATGCGAATGTGAATGAATTTAAGTATCGGGGAAGACAAAGGCAAGAGCACTACGATCCAATTGGCGGGTTGCTATCCAAAGGTGGTGTTAAGAGTTTCTGAAAGCGACGTATTTACATGAAGAGAGTTATGAATGTGGAGAAAGCATAGCAAGTCTGTCTGGATCGTGATATAGGACACTCCAATCTCTCTGACTACCACGTACAGTGTATTTGTGTGTAAACATCTATCTTTGACTTTAACAGTTTCCTCATTTAGTATTTCAGGTGATGTATAAACTTTAAAGCTATCTTCATAAAGAAAATTATCCATCTGAAGTATAATCTCAAACAATTACTAGGAGGTGGTTTGGTATCCGAAACACTACCTTACCTGATTCTGCCTTAATAGTGTGGGAGATTTTTACATTAGCGTTATCTTATGCATGCGGAAGTACATCCTACAAGTCGGATAATCAGGCTCCATTAACATATTTGTCTATAAGCAATGGTTGCTTCTATCAGATGAACTTTCTGCTTGTTTGCTATCAATTTTGGTATAAAAAATGGTTATTCGTATATCATATCGCAAGCAAAAGCAATCCACACAATTGCTAGAGAGTCAGTCGCCAGCACAGTCGCCAGTGTCAGAATTTTTTAATATATTATAAGGGTTTAATTTCACAGATAATTAACTACCTCCTTTAGAACAGTCACTCTCGTATCAGACTGTACAGTGATGTCAAAGCTTGCTATACGGACGCTGTTTAGATCATCTACTTAAGATATAAAGGCCTGAATGATGATAGAACAATGCAGTGAATTAACGCAAGTTGCATTACTTTATGCCACATTGGTGACAACGCTATATAAATATTATGTTTTGAGAACCATCTGCTTTTTAATTATATAAATAGATATAAAAGAGTCACTATCAACCATCGCTGAGGGATGCCTGATGAACCATCGCAAATCGAGATAACAATTTTTGAAGTTATTAGACAGTTAGGTTTCATTGATTTATATGAATGAAAAGTTACTTATTCAATCTGGATAGTTTTGCAATAAAATTTAGAACACTAGTCGATCTTTACTTGGATTACCATGTAGATTACTAAGTACTTTACGAGCAAAGCAAAAATATGCGATTTAATTCAAAATGGGGCTTAAGAATTTATCGCTGTTTTTTAATTTTGGAAATAACTTTATAATTCAAAATTGCAAAATAGACGCCTCTTTGTTTGGCACGCCCCTCAATGTATACTTTCTCAATGCCAAAAGCTTACAAAACAAATTGTTGTCAAATGACAATATGCGTATTCAGTGAAACTTTAACTCAGAAATCTAAGCTAGTCAGAAACCTGAGCTGAGATTCCACCAGAAAACTTTTTCGAAATTTAAAAACATTTCAATGCCGCCATTTCACTTTATATGTCACGGTGACATTGTATAATTCCAACACTGCTTCTCTAGGTCCAGCCTAAAATCGTCTGCGTTCGGATGCTTAAAATAAAATGTTGTTGATTCTTATTATTTAACTTAAAATTCTGACTTAGAAGTTACGTTTGACATGCGTTTGACACACCCAGTAGCGCCACCAAGCGGAAATTATGTGTGCCCTCCAAACTCTTAAAATTCTTAAAAATGTTCTAGCTGTCAACCCCGTGTCACTAACGACACTAACATAAAACACCCCGCGCCTATCTCCCGCACTCGTGGCGAAACTCATTTCGACCCAACATTTTAAACGTGATTTACTCGAAATCAATTATTTTCCCTTGAGGTCCCTTTTTGCGTAACCACTCACATATATATATATATATATATATATATATATTGTAATGTGTAGCCAACCTATTGTGTATAACCAGCCTTATTTACTTATATTCTAATGTTATAAATGTTTTCTTATTAATATTAAAGAGTCAGTATTGATCCAACTTTCGTGTTTAATTGTCTCTCCTATAGCCCGCCTTACATGGCGACCCTGCCAATGCGTGTAGCAGAGGCTCGGTTTGTTTGAAATTCCATGTCCATATTGGGATGAAATTAGACTATGACTACGAAGTTGAGCGGGAATTTTCCATACATAATCTTATATCTTCTAACATAGATTACGAGTTTTACTTTTCTAAATTTTGAAAAAGATGGGTACCTCTACATCTAAAGAGGAGGTAATTTTAGCTCAAAACGCCGCTGGGGGCAATAACCAAGCTTCAATGGAGGAAATAAGAACACATTTAGGAGCCACGAACATTATTTTGCTACTAATACTAACGTTGATAGTACTTGTAATAATATATGGCATATACAGAATTTACCGGAGATGTCACCTGCAATGGATTGACCAGCAAATACACCATCATACTCTTCGGCGTTCATTTCTACGCAGACTTCAAAGGCCAACCATAAATGAGGGAGAAGTTTGACTAGACTACGGTTTTTTATCAAAGTGTATATAAAGTGCATATAAAGTGTTAAAAAAAAAAGTGCGTTAATAATTTTCGGTGATGAAAAACCATAATTCGGTTCGATTATTACGGTCTCGCGTCCAGTGATTCCTATTTTCAGGGACATACCTATCACGTTATATTTTCACTACGAACTATGAACATTATATTGTGACTTTTATATTATATTTAATTATTTACATAATAGGTATATTTTAATGGCATGTAAGTATCTACTAGTTTTATTACGAATATAAAAATGTATTCAGTTATAGGAAAAAGCAACTTATTTTATGGCTAGTTATGGCATCAGATTTAGAAATATTGTGTCGTAATATCGAAGCCATAAGAGTATATCTAATTAAAATTGGTCCAGATCGTAGGATAGGAAATATATTAACAAATATATAATTGTAATTGCATAAGTTGATATAAAATGCTATGCAATAGCTTTACCGCGGCAGTCTCCGAGTGCCACACGTCTCTTTTTTTTAAATTTCTCTTAATCTCCTGGATCGAATCGGTTCAAATTTTCAGGAAATCTAAGTTGAGCGTAATCCAATCGAATTCCATCAACCGCGTTTCGATCGGTCTAGCCGTTAAACAGTTATGAGATGTTTACATACACACACACATACATACATACTGACATACTGACGTCATCGCACATCGCGTCACATGGCCAACTATATATCGCTCTTTCAAGAGGTTACTCTGGATCGTCGTCGTGGATAGACGTTTGATGGTGGTAGCCGACGGTAGTGCTGGCTACCGCCAAACCATCAACTGCGTTTCGATCGGTCTAGCCGTTAAACAGTTATGAGATGTTTACATACACACACACATACATACATACTGACATACTGACGTCATCGCACATCGCGTCACATGGCCAACTATATATCGCTCTTTCAAGAGGTTACTCTGGATCGTCGTCGTGGATAGACGTTTGATGGTGGTAGCCGACGGTAGTGCTGGCTACCGCCAAACCATCAACTGCGTTTCGATCGGTCTAGCCGTTAAACAGTTATGAGATGTTTACATACACACACACACACACACACACACACCCACACACATACATACATACTGACGTCATCGCACATCGCGTCACATGGCCAACTATATATCGCTCTTTCAAGAGTAACCTCTTGAAAGAGCGATATATAGTTGGCCATTCTCTTCTCTCTAAATTAAGGTATTTTAAGCTCAAAAGAGTAAAAAATATAAGCATAGACACGAACACACACACACACACATACATACATACAGACATACTGACGTCATCGTGAAAATAGTCGGAAAAGATTCCTAGGATCTCAAAACATTTACATCGGCTGAAAACTCGATTTTCGAAAATCGGGGTAAAATCAGTAACTTCTTTATCTACATACGTAGTGGGAAGTTAAAAACTGGTTTGCTAAATCACGTTTTTTTTTACATTAATTGTTAAACAACAATTTTACAAAAATTATACGATATACCTGAAGATATTATCTAAGGAATGTGCTAACTTATTACATGATAGAATATATTTTACTTGATCATATAAAATTCCGAAAACAGGCTAAAAAAATCTCTAAAACAAATAATTTGTTAATACTATTTCTAATCTTCGACATGATTTTTATATGGTGATATTTAGTTTAAAAAAAAAAGAATGTACTAAATTTTGGTTTTCAGCTGCAGTCCTATATTTATTTATGCGAAAATTAACACGTTTCCCAGCGGTTTAACAGAACATACCGCGCGCGCGTCGCCACAGGCCCGTAAGCCCGGAACCGCTATGCCCCTGCATTTTAAATCTGTAATATCTTCGAAAATATTCATTTAAACTACATACTGTAAACGGCCGTATTAATCTATATTAAATCAACAATATATTTAAGGTATTTAATTGGATAAGGATTAGGTCTGTATTGCTTAAAATTGCTTCGAAAAAAAGCCATTATTTCTCGTAAAAAGTAAATGACAAAAAAATGCTATTGTGGGTTATCCATAAGAGATAGACATATACCATCGCGGAGTTTTCTGTAGACCTTTTCAAGGTGTACAAATACTTAGTACATTATTTTGATAAATCTCGTAGGGTTTAGCCTGCGTTTGCAATGTAAGCGGAAAAAAATATAATTATTTACGACATGACATCAGAAAACTCAAAAATTACAGTATTTCTCTACAATATATTGAATGTTATTATACATATAAACCTTCCTCTTTAATCACTCTATCTATTTAAAAAATCGGTTGTCTGTAAAGTTGGTTTACAGACGATAGTTGAACGTGACAACGTCTTAAGAAAATACTAATGGAATGTTAGCATTTACGGAACGCCTCAGAGCGAGGTAACGCCGCATGAGTAATGTTTTTTCGTGCGTGCAGCCAGCTCTATCGAATTATAAGACGTTGTCACGTCAAAAAAACCGCATCATAATCCGATGCGTAGTTTTAAAGATTTAAGCATACATAGTTATAAGCATACTTTGTTTTATACTATGTAGTGATGGAATGAATGCCGGTCGGAGTGGGGGGGTGTTAGGTTTTTTCGTTACGGAATTTCTGGATTCGGTCTCCACGCTCAAGGCCCGCGATAAAAGCTACGCAATAGCTTAGAAATATTCCAAATCTTACTTTCTTTTAAAAGGATTTTCCAAGGTACATAATATAACACGTTGAACTAAACACTTTATTTGCCTTCTTATAGATCCGTTTACGAACTACGTACTTAAGTAGTATACTTATTTACTGGGCAGTATCAGTATGAGGTAGCCCCGGGCTCGGGCCGCGCCAAGCGCGCGCGACACCGCCAGCACGGCGGCCAGCGCGCGCGCCCGCCCGCTCCTCGCGCTCCCACCACGCCTTTGCGGAAGCCTCACTCTGCTACGCTACGAACATAAATGCTGGGATGGCATATTGCTAGTTTGTAGTTTATATAAGGGTGATTCTTAAAAAATGTGTTCTCCGTCTAATTTCCATTGTATTTTTGAATTTTTGACCCGTTTGTATATTTTTAAAAATGATAGTAGAACACGTTAGTTTAAAAGTTCATGTATTTTTGAAATCGCTTAATTAAAGTAAATTACAAAAAAATTTTACAAGTTTATGCAAATTTAAAGAACATATGAAAATTTGACACATAGTGGATCTATACTTTTCCTAAAAAAAATATTGAACATTTGCGGGCCATGGAAATTACATTAGAGACCACGGAAATGACACAGCTGGTAAAATTTTGCTAAATACCGTATCAGATATGAAAATAAGATTAGATAAAAGTGATTTGGGAAATATGAACGGCTGTAATATATATTAAAACGATATTAGACAAAAAATTTTCAGCAACTCTTTTCTGGATTTCTTCTCTCCGCTACAGATATTAGATGAGCTTAGATACAGCAAAACAAATTAGTAATAAAGTGCGTGTGCTACACATTTCTTATTACCTTTTGCTTTACTAAGACTTTATGGAATTGGATGGTCTATAGATTTTCTGGTTCACCGTAATTCACCGGTTTGTCGGTTGGCGAGGTAAGTGGTGATCCTAATCACAGCATTTACCGACATGTTAACGATTATCGACTATTCCTAGTGATAACTGGGACCGACAGTTTTACGTACTCATCCTAGGCAAGGGAGTGGTAATACACCACTCCGCCAGACTCCGAGCTGCTACTGAGATTTAAGATTTTCGAGGAAACCTCGAAAAAATTTGAATAACACCTTGGCCTGACCTGGGAATCGAACCTAGGACTATGAGGCAGACTAAATGATAAGCTTTGGATTAACAGATTCAAATAAAAAAAATAACTGACTAACAATATTTATCACTTAATCTGGTAATTGCATGAATTACAGTGTAAACATTGAATATTTCATTTTAATTATTGCAAACAAAATGAAATAGAGTAATTTCCATGAGTTTTATGTAACTTCCATGGTGTTTTATACATGGAAATTACACCATGGAAATCACAAAAAAGCATATATTTGGAAATTTCTCGCCATTGGAAAGATATATAGGCTACTAGTTTGTTATTGGCTATCTACATTTGGGGGTTAGCTATAAGACCGTAATACCCATTTACTAAAAATAGTACGATTACATTCCAAAAATTCTAACAAATTAAAAACCGAAAATTTAAAAATTGAAGAACTTACTCTTGCACCGAAATGAAAGGATTTAGGGCTACGAATACTTGACCCATAAGCTGCAGCATAAAAGCAGAATCAAAAAAAACAATCCCGATACCTCTAGACCTCGCTAATTCAGAGTAGTTCCCGTCGCAATAAGCGAAGCTAAAATTTTCCCAAGTGTGTGACATACCTACTTACTAACACTCATAAAATAAAAACTTTCAGTGCAATTGGATTAGAAATTTGGTTAGGTGAGGTAGGTATAAAATGATTTGTATTTTTGAATTTTATGTATAAATCTGATTAAAAGCATTTGTGAATTAAAAAATATCTGCAATTGATCAGAAGACGGCGCACGTGTTACGCGTGTAAAACGTGCAAAATTAACCAGATTTGAGGTATTGAGGGTAAACAACTTCCATATAAATGGTTATTACATAATAAAATCTATATGACACGATGCATATAGAATGTATAAACAATGTTATAGTAGATTTATGCAAACATTATCCATACTAATATTATAAATGCGAAAGTAACTCTGTCTGTCTGTCTGTCTGTTACGCTTTCACGGCCAAACCACTAAACCGATTTGGATAAAGTTTGGTACAAATATAGTTTGAGACCCAAGAAAGGACATAGGATAGTTCTTATCCCGGAAATCCTATAAAGCAGAAAGCTAGACGTGTCTCTATAGCCAAAGAGAAGGAGGTACAGGAGATAATAATTGAAACGAGAAGAAACGGAGTTATAGAGCAATCTTCTACTTCATGGTGTTTTCCTGTAGTATTGGTTAAGAAGAAAGATGGGTCTACATTTCTGCATTGACTATCGTCGGCTCAATAAAGTCAGCAAAATGGACAACTACACATTGCCTCGAATAGAGGACATTTTGGACATTTTGGACACTCTGGCATGCATTTCTTGGTTCTCTAATCTCTACTTTAGATTTAAAATCGGGGAAGTGGCAGGTTGAACTTAGCTCTAATGATTTTATCATTCTGATTTATCAGAAGACAGCATTCTCCACAGGACAAGGATTATGGCAATTCAAAATGATGCCGTTAGGAGTATGCAATGCGCCGGCGACTTTTCAAAGATTAATGGAATGTGTTCTAGCCGGGCTTGTAGGCGATACCTGCTAAGTGTAATTAGATGACGTTATAGCCATAGGAGAAGATTTTCAGCATAGTCTGTACCAACTGGAAAAGATTTTTTATGTGCCTCCCCCCCCCCCCCCCCCCGTGTTGGTCCCGGAAAGAATAGGCCAACTGCCGTTCTGCCAGGCAGGTCGTAAAAGGCGACCGATTGGTAATACGAGTCACTATCACCGTGGCTACTAAGTGGTATAGTTCTGCATTGTCTCGCCCGGATTTAGTACCACCGCCTTACCTAATTCTGCCGCAATAGCGTTAGTGTTTGTCACTGTCGTGTTCCGGTTTGGAGGGTAAGGTAGCCGGTAAACTTGTGGCATGTGGCACTAGACCTCGCCACAAGATAGCAACGTACCATTCACATCTTTGGTGTCTATAGGCGATGGTTGACTGTTTCTATCAGGAGACCCATCTGCTTGTTTGTTATCTTATAAAAAAAATGTATATATAATACAGGCTGCAGGGCTAAAGTTGAATCCAAAGAAGTATCACTTATTTCAGAAAGAAGTCAACTATTGTGTAAAAATAGGGTTATGTGATATCACGAAACGGCGTACAGACAGACCCTGAGAAGGTTAGTTCAGTACAGAAGTGGCCAACTCACTGACCCAGAGACAAGACCGAAGTTCGAGATATTTTTAGGACTATGCTCTTACTACAGACGTTTTGAGAAGGGATTTGCTGAAATAGTAAAACCGTTACATCGACTCACTGAAGAAATGAAGAGTTTTCATTAGAATGACATGTGTCACCAAGCTTTCGTTTAACTGAAAAGCGGTTGTGTGAGTCCCCAATTTTGGGCTATCCTGACCGTAAAGGGCAATTCATCGTAGACACAGATGCAAGTAACACTGCCATTGGTGGTATCCTATCACAGAAGGTGATCAAGAAGTTGTGATAGCATACTTCAGTAAATCATTGTCGCAGCCAGAATCAAACTATTATGTTACAAGAAGAGAACTATAGTCAGTAGTGAAGACTCTTCGACACTTCAAGAAGTATCTGATTGGGCGACCCTTCAAGCTGCGTACCGACCATGCTGCTTTGAAGTGGTTGTTACGATTCAAAGACCCGGAAGGCAACAATATGTAACTTCACCTAGTGTTTCAAAAACTTACTATCTTGTTTGTCAGATAACACCCTTAGAATGCTATTGACACTTCCACGAATTCTGCTCATCGCTGATGCTGCTCTTTTTATAGTTATAGCATTAAAGCCATCTGTTCGCGCTTCCGCAAACAAGAGGGACTTGCTGCAGAAACGCGGCAATCGTATCAGCATTCTAAACCCATTACAGGCTGCTCAGATTGTCAACAGAAAACAAACGAAACGTGCAACGTGCTGCCTTACCCTCCAAACTGGAACAACATTGACAAGCATTGACGTTGTTGCGTTAGGAATAGGTAAGGTGGTAGTGGTGAACCCGGACCTATACGACCGGGCGTCGTCGTCAGAAATACTTTTAAGCGGGTGTATAATGTATCTACACATCAATGATCAAACCATTAACTAATGTATAAAATAGTAAAATACATAGGTACTTTCGTGTGGATAAATGTCAATTTTTTTGACAAGGTTATGAATAAATTTGGATAGCAACTACTTTTAATTTTTATTTAAACAGTATTTCACACGTCATTTATTTCCTGTCAGGTGGGTGAAAGCGCACCTCCTTGCTCCCCGTTGCCGGCGCCCGAGTACCTAACACATAATAAAAGTCGGCCATTTTTTTATAGTTCTTAAAAGTAGTAAATATTAAGTTCTTAAAAGGCCGGCAACGCAACTGCAAGACCTCTGGTATTGCAGATGTCCATGGGCGGCGGTGGTCACTTACCATCAGGTGCACCTCTTGCTCGTTTGCCTCCTCTTTTATAAAAAAATCTGCCAATTGTGAGCCTTTTACCTAACGCCTGGCAGGATGGCCAATCGACTTTTGTTCAAAGTGTGCCCGGACCGGTGTACCGGGGATACTTGTTTGATTTACTTACCCGCATCTTGTCAATGCGTTCATCAAGGAAAACGAAATAAACAATTTAATGCTTTTCAGCATACGTCTAACTATTCAACGTAGTACCTAATATAATGTGACAGGTCAGCGACACACAAACTCCTTAATCGTAGATTATGAGACTTGAGAATATTTGACTCTAACGATGTTTGTGCGTGATCGGGGCTTTGAATTATTTACATAAAATGCTAATCGACGCTAGTACCGGTGCCTTTTAAATAATCTATCAACCGACAATCTTTATACAAAAGCAGACCTCTGTATCCGTAAGTGTAAAACAAATAAAGACTATACAAATAAATAAAATTGGCGTGTCTATTTGTAATATTAAAATAACCGCTTTTTACTAAATGCATATTATGGATGTATAAGCGGTACATATACCAAAATAGCATTTTACAATTTTTGTCTGTCTGTTTGTTCCGGCTAATCTCTGGAACGGCTCGACTGATTTTGACGGGACTTTCACTGGCATGTAGCTGATGTGACAGAGAGTAACTTAAGGTACTTTTTTTTCGAATTTTTTCCACGCGGACGAAGTCACGGGCGTAGCTAGTATTATAAAGTTATGGTTAAACACTTACAAGTACATTGTAAGTGTTTAACCATAAATTTATAATACTAGTGTGTAGAGAGTGTACATGTATTATTATAATGAATAATGACTGAACAACATGCCAGAAACTGAAACACAAACTTGTAAACAAAAGTTATGATTAGGAGGTTAAAACAAATCAGAGGTAGTCACGAGGACTGCTGACAGAAATGAAAACTTAAAACACCGGTGGAAATTATGCGCTGTGCCGCGCTCCCGGCTGCACGGGTACCACCATCTTGCTTATTTCTCCCGTGAAACAGCTTTGCTGTGTTTCTGAGAGAAGGGCAAGACAGGCAGTGTATTTACTGGCACCGAGACTTAACACCTTATGTCTCAGGATAGGCAACACATGAATGGTATAACTGGGCTGGATCAGTCCGGGTATCTCATTTATGTTCATTGGCGACGTCAACCACTTACCATCAGGTGGCACGTCTGCCAGTTTGCCTAACCCAATAACATAAAAAAAACTTAAAACTGTATTTACAAGCAAAGAGCTGTGATAGTGATATTACTGGGTTTTATAATACACTATTTTACGAATACAGTCAGTGCGCGCGCAGACAGTTTGTCTATAGCTCCTGTCTTACTTGCTCTTACTGTATGAAAATAGAGGGGAAGGATTCCCGTCACAAGGGAACAACAGAAAGTATCACCAGATTCCTAAAGGCTCACTCGAATAACCTGGCGATACAAAAGGGGAAGCTAAGCAAAATACTAAACTCCACACACGTATATTATGGGGGCGCAGCTCCCGCCGGATCAATAATAGGGGGCCCCGGGGCTACGGGGGCCCCGAACATGAGTAAACAAAAGTTCGTAGCTTTATCAGCAATCACACCTAAACTTTTATTTCCCGAGAAAAAAGAACTGTGAACCGTTTGACCCTTTGGTTCATCCCAGAGACTTCCCGCTAAGTTGAAGTATTTTTAAACTCAAAGTAGTAAAAATATACTAAACCATAGATTTTTGAGGTGGAAGACTTAAAAAATCTGTTATACATTAACACACATAAGATATTTGCAGTTTAAAAATGCCACTACGTTGAATTTTGAAAAGGTGCAACTTTTGAATGCGATGATTAATTTTGATGTTTTGAACGGCATTCAACGCAATTTTTGAGCTCAATTATGTTGTTTTGGTTTTAAAATCGACTGACTTTATGATATTTTGATTTTATGATATTGTGATATTGTGAAAAAAAAATATTATGAAAAAAAAGACAAGCCCGCCGAGTTTCTTCCGCCGAATCTTTTCAATGTGTGGCCGCGTTTCTGATCCGGTAGTAATTTTAAAAAAATGTTGATTTGTCAAAATAAATTGTTTTTTTTTTATTGAATAAAGTTCTTCTGATTTCTGATTCCCAACTAGTTGAAAAATCACAAAGTTATGTGGAAAAATATATTTTTTTAAATGTTTCGTCAACGATAACTCCTGAACATCTCTACCGGTATTGATCTGATTTACACCATTTGACGCAGTTTTTTAAAGAAAAGAGGCCGCTCTTTTGAATTTAAACGAAACGGCTCCATTTAGCGAAAAATTTCGGAGGCGGCCTGCGGGCTCAACGGGTTTACAGGTTTTTTGTTCAGATTTGTCTGCCGTCCCCTGTCGCGGCGAGGAAGTCAATGAAACAACATTTTCGTAAACATTTTTATTTATCGCTTTAAACTACGAACATTTAAATTAAAGCAGCCCTTAATTTTCACATTACATGTTAGTTTCTTATACCTAATTAACATAAACATAAAATATTTATAAAAATAACAAAGGAGTATTATGGATTGTACACAATAAAAATAGTGTTTGTTTCTGTACAAAGTTTATATTTAACAATATTTAAGGATCATTATTTGTAAAAAAATAAAAGTTAATATTTGTCATATTATGTTTTGATGAAATAATATTGTGCTTGTAACATGTATAAAGGTGTGTGCGACGGGGTACAGAGATTGTTCACTACAATGTGTTCGCGTTAAGAATGCAGTGAGTCTTCGTTATCCGCTGGCCCATTAACCAATCGAATCACTTTTGTCGGCTAATAGGCCAATCAAATCATGTTGAACTTATAATCGATTGACCGATGTCGAGAAAGCGGACTCTGTTGGACAACTCCTTTTACATATAACGAGGCAAGTGCTCGTGCCCTCTTTTGAGGTGTGTTCTGTTTCGCGAGCGCTACAGCTAGTGTACCGGCACTGGTCAAGTATCTGTCACTCTAGTGTCGTCTTATCGCACTCCGGCTCGGTACACTACTATCGAATACATAAAAACTTTCAATGTTTACATCAGAGTATTCCACTTTGCAAGAAAATAATAGTAGGTATTGCAACAAATTCCTAAAACTAATGATTACAATATATTTGTAGTAAACATGAGTATGGTGTGCCGCACAATGTCGCAGCAGAGATGTCTGCGCAGAGCGAGCGGGCGCTCGCACACAGAACACGTCACCAAACAGACGACGCCAATATATACAGCCACTTATAAAATGTCCGTCTGTGTCTGTCTATCGATATCACAAGTTAGTGAGGGCTGCAGCTGCGTTTGCTTCCTTTGGTAATGGCAGTTGTCCATCTGGAGTGGACTTGACGGGTAGTATCATAAGGAACTTAGCAAACACGACACCGGATCTTGATGGGTTAACCGTTCAGATTGTATAGGAATTCTGGAAAGCAGCCAGTACCGAGAGTATGTATGTGTATGTATATAAAGTTTCTTCACGCCCGTATTCCCGAAGAGGAAGGCAGAGGTACCACAAGTGCACCCACGACTAGCCGAAGATACTTGGTCCCACAATGTGATAGGTGGCAAGCCTATCGCCAACTGGTCACTTTCCAACCTCAAGCATCGTTATTTTTAACAGAAAACTGAAGGAAAAGAAACCCAATTTCTTATTTGGCCGACCCACAGTCGAACCCGGGACCTCATGTGGTCAACTCCGACACCAGACATTATGTATACGTCACATATATAACTTTTGAAATATTATACTACGTCAAATTGTATCTATATGTTTGATGTATAAGATAAACAATTACAAAAAAGCGCTGTTAATATTTTTCAAGTCTGTTACATAATCTCATCAATTTTTATGACTACTATTTTGATATTGTACGTATAAGTATATTATGTGCATATATTATACTTATGTATGTACTTCATATTTATAGATGTTTTTTAGTTTACAGTTCATATTTTAGGAATACTGTATTAGTAATTAATGAGTAAGGTATATGTCTTTTTTGCTTATAAGTATACGCAAGTGCGTACTCGTACAGTAACACAATGTCAGTGAAGACCAATAATTGATGAGCTGTCGGGTGCGCGCACGCAGTGCTGTGGGCGAGTCAACGTTCAGTGGTCGGCGGCTGCGGTGGCCGGCTCTTGTCACTGCCCACCTGTTGCTATTGAACACTACCTACCCATCATTGTGTTCGTGTTAACTAAGTTTAATATGTAACTGCCATTATTGTCGTGTCCAAAGATTATTATTATATAATAATTACGGGGATTCTGTTTGATAGAAATCCTGTTTTATAGAAATCATATTTCTGAAAGCGCAGAAACAAGGGAAACTGGTTGTGCTCTCAAAAGGGAATGATAAATATTTGACCCTAAGGCTCACCGGCCTGTCACACTGCTGCCGATGTTAGGTAGTGATGGAAAAAGCAATGATTAACAGTCATACAAATATATGTGGTCAGTGTCTCTGAGGGACAATACGGTTTTGTAAAAGGCAGATCAACAACATGTGCACTAGTTTCAATATTGGACAAGGCGCGCACAAGGGCTGCCCACCAAGAATTCATAAAATGGCAAGTTAATTTACACAATGCAGAGTGAGCATATTTGTTGGCAGCCAAGAGGCATGTAAAGAATAGTAAGGAAGTGCGCAAGGCTCGGTTCTCGGTCCGGCGCTGGGAAACTGGACATATCAATGGCTTGCTATTGTCGCCTGTGCCAGAGGGATAGGGTGATTTGCCTATGCGGACGCCGTCAATATCATTATTGAAGCTAATCCTAGAAAGGAGATAGAAAGAAGCCTAAGTTGCTTACGCTGAAATGCAGATTGCAGCGGTCGCTAGTGGCGAGAATGGGGGGGGGGGGGTTGTATCAAGAACCTGAATTATGCTGTTGTTCTCGGGGTGACACTAGACTCGAGATTATCGTTTGCTCAACATGCAATTGATATGGGGCAAGATTATAAAGATATCTTCGACTACCTGCGGCTTAGATGTAGAGCAATACAGACATTGTACAAGGGTGTGTGGTACGAGAGGGTACGAGTTTAGCCAGTCAAAAGCGCCCTACTTCGTTCACAAAGAGCATCTCTAGTACTTATGAGTAAGGCCTGCAGGTCGGTCAGCCCTCTCGGTGCTAGTTTGGTTACTCCCGGCTTACTAGCAGGTTAAAGTAGGGGAAGGAGTACCAAACTCGTGTAGGGGGTCAAGGAACACGCAGAAAAGAAAGCCTTAAAGCAGACTCTGTGCATCTCCCGCGTTTAGGCCCCTATAACCATGACGACTGGTAGGGCCATGGGTGGGGTATGGGTGAGTATGGGTGGTAGGTCTGTCCTGTCTGTCTGTCTGACCTGAAAGAGGCATATAGGTAGACTAATGTCTTACATAAAAAAAACACTTGAGAGGGGTCAAGGTACACCCGGATGGAACGAAGTTCACACCACACTATTCACTTAAGAAAGACGAAACGAAAATAAGTAGCTTGCTTTCTATGAGAGAGAGAGAGAAACACGCGCACGTCGCACGGCTTACAACTATAGCATAAAGTGTCGTTACAACTTTTGGTCTTAATTTTTTCCGCCTAGCCCTCTTTCACAACGCGTGATAAGGAACTTCGTTCTAAAATCTATTTATAAAAATAAAAATATTGTATTTTAAAACGTCCTGGTTTAAAAATACTCCAATATAAAAATATTTTATACAGGTTGTTTTTTAGTAGTACGGAGTATACTCAGTAGTCGATTCTGAGTCAAAATATCTATAAAATATATGACTTTAGTTTTTGATCTAATTATCCCATTAAATACTTGAATCATATCCCTGTAGATACGCACGTACGCGCCTTGAGTGAACAATGGTACGTGACTATACGTTACGTAATGATTTTGTGTCCCAAATCGCGAAATACAGAATAATAATCCAACAATTACAATTATTGTTAAATGTTGTTAATAATTATTGATTAATCAAGTTCGATCATTGTGAGTCTTGTGTAAGGTTTTTTAAATTATAAAACGCTTAAAACATTTCTTATTATTTGGTGCCTAGGCATTTTTGTCTGTTCTTAACCAAACCAGAAACAAAGTATGAAGAAAGAAATAATGCACACTAGTTTAAAACGTGGAAGTAGATAACATTTACATTAACTACCTACCTACTACTGATATTATGATGATTCGTGAATCGTGACGACTAGCGTAACGACTACCACGACCAGGGAAACCATGAGTTACAAGAATTTTAGTTAGAACCAAACAGGAGTTAACAGCAGCCAGCGACGCTAACAGATAATTATGTTGTCGGTAGGACGGGCTTTTTGTAACTGACTATATAACTTCGTGTCAAAATACAGTCAATAAATAACCTTTCAGCTGTGACTGACTCGTGCACGGTCCATTATTATCGCGGCCGGTACTCAATCGAAATATTAAAGGTCTTGAAAAAATAATGATCTATATTTCATTTACAAATAGGTATGACCTGTTTATTTAAATATGAAACTATCGAATCGAGTAGTTCAAATAATGTTGTACACTTTGACTTGCTCTGAATCCTAATTGGTTTTGAAAACCTAACCGGAAGTAGGTGTGTAAACCAAATCAAATGAGTGAGCTATTTGATTTACTTTAATAAATTTTGATTGTATATTTTCTCATAAGTACATTGTTTTTGATCGCTTGAAGGATTCTGTTTCTTACCACCGCTACACGGACAGTGCGCACCATTAATATTTAGGAGTCTACGGGCATTTTCTGTCGAGAGAAGCTATCTGGTTTTTTTAATTTATAATATAAACATAAATACAAATTTACAAAATTACAATATTATTAGGATTTACTAGGATACTATGAAATTCTAACGCCACTTTTTTGATTTGTCTGTGTTTGTTTGCTTCTATTTTAGTGTACTCATCGCCGATCTTATTGTAATATGGGCTTTACTGGATCAGAAAATTCTTGTCACTAGCCCATTTGTGATGCCTCTCAAGGCAGGCGAAAACTATGGTTTCATACAATATATGAGGAGAACACACGGCATCTATTTAGATACATGGTCTGTGGTAGTGACAGTTATATGTAGTGTACAGTGTAAACACATATTATAATTATTACTAACAAAGTACATCAAATGATATCACACATTTCTACTAAAGAGAACGGCTTTTTGTAATATAATAAAATGTTTTTTATTTAGTTTGCTTCTTTGTCGGTTTTAAACTCTTTATTACAAATATTTTGTTACACGAACTTCTCGTTTGATGGTTCAACATTCATGTTTAAATTACCGGCAATAGACGTCTCGTAAGTGTGCGAGCCATCTTTGTGGCTCACACATGACAGGTTGTCTGGTGAAGGACACGATAGCTAATAGTCGAATGCAAACAATGGAAAAAGTGGTGAAGCTGAAGCTAGGCGGCGCTGAGGTAGTAGAAGGCCAGCAGCGCGGACGCGTACAGCGCGCCGCTGGCCGCCAGCAGTGCGCGCACGCTCGCCACCACGCGCGACACGCGCCGCGCCCGCGCCGGGGCCGGGGCGCCGCCGCGGGAGCGGGAGCGGGGGCGGCCGCGGACTGGCGGCGGCAAGGCGGCCGGGGCGGGCGGCGGGGCGGCGGGCGGGGCGGGAAGCGGAGCGGCGGGAGGGGCGGGCAGCGGAGTGGCGGGAGGGGCGGGCAGCGGGGCGGCGGGAGGTGCGGGCAGCGGGGCGGCGGGAGGGGCGGGCAGCGGGGCGGCGGGAGGTGCGGGCAGCGGGGCGGCGGGAGGGGCGGGCAGCGGGGCGGCGGGAGGTGCGGGCAGCGGGGCGGCGGGAGGGGCGGGCAGCGGGGCGGCGGTAGGTGCGGTGTCGAGCGGAGCGGTGGCGGGTGAGCGGCGCCAGCACGGCGGCAGCGAGCGCGCCGGGTACTGCGCCGCGCGCGCGCCCGCCGCGCCGAACACCCGCGGCAGGTCACGCCTCGCGCGCCTCAGCGAGCCGACGCGGACGTGCGATTCCAATAACGACAAAGGGACGTGGTGCGCGGTTCTCTTAGTGGGCGCGAAGTGTAGGGGCACTCCGAGCCGGAAGTAACGGTCGCTGTAGACCACCGAGGGGAGAGAGCGTATCGAAGTCGGTGTGGGGAGGCGCGTAGTATGCGGCGCGGGGCGCGCGTGAGTGCGGCGCGGCAGCGGCGCGGGCGCGGCGCGGCGGCGTCAGTCGGCGGGCAGGCGGCGCGCGCGGCGGCTCGCGCCCAGCTCCACCAGCGCCTCCAGCGCCGAGCCCGAGCTCCAGGCCTGCGTGCGGCACGAGTCGCGGCAGTACGCGCCGCCCGCGTTCGTCAGCTCGGGCAGCCCGCGCCACGGGGACGTTTCGATCTCTTTCGCCAGAGGTCCGAGCCGCGCGTATCCTTCGGCGATCGTCTTCGCGTATTGTCCGTTTTGACGCGCGAACGCCAACCGGGCGCGAATGTAGAAGCCCATCGGCCAAACCCATTCGGGGCCCTGATGGTAGTTGAATCCGTGCGCGACGCTGGCGTCGGTTCCGTCGTCGGAGTTGTCGTAGTCGGGCCGGTACGCCCAGTCGCCGGGATCCAGCGTCTTGATTCCGAGCGGGCCGAGCAGCAGCCGCTCCACGTTGTCGAGCGCGAGCCACGCGTGCTTGGGGTCGAAGAGGTCGGGTGCGACGGCCATGGCGACGACGTAGTTGCAGCGCAGCTGGTAGTCGGCCCAGGGCTGCGAGGCGCCGTGCGAGTCCTTGTAGATGGCGCGGCGGTGCACGAGGTCGGGGCGCGCGTCGGCGGCGGAGGGCGCGGCCGGCACCCAGAAGTGGCGCTCGAAGCTGCGGCGCAGGCGGTCGGCCCACTGGCGCCAGCTCCACGCGGTGAGCGCGCCGCCCGCGTGCGTGCGCGTCACGCCCGCGTGCGGATACAGGCCGGCCGCGTGCGCGCCGGCCAGCCAGTCGGCGCAGCGGTAGGCCAGCGCCACGAGCTCCACGGCGCTGCCGTCGCGCGGGGTGGCGGGCCGGCCGCGATTGCCGGCGCGCTCCGAGGAGCCCATCTTGTCCATCCAGGTGCCGCAGTTGGCCTCGTTGCCGCCGAAGGGGAAGCCGGTCTCGGGGTCGATGCCGAGCTGCACGGTGAAGCCGGCGTCCGTCATGTGCGCGTCGATGTCGGGGCCGGCGCGGCGCTCGCGGAACAGCACGCCCTGGAAGTGGCGGTCCAGCGCCTCCTGCACGACGTCCCGCAGCGGCTGCGGCGCGGCGCCCGGCGGCTGCGGCGCGCTGTCGTCCCGCGGGAACATGCGGGACACCGACGCGTTCAGCAACTCGTAGCCTTCCGGCGCTTCGGTGCAGTACTGGAAACGAGCGATTCCACAGTTCGATGACGTGTCTTTCTGACCGAATAATCTAAACACCATTAAGAACTCGCCTGCGACATTGTACGACGTACCTGTTGTACGCTCAGCAGCCACCACCACACGGCGTCCCGGCAGTTGAATCGCGCGTTTCGCCCGCCGTCCAAGAGATTCGGAATCAAACCGTGCCTCAGACACGAAGCGAAACCCAAGATGTGCGCCCGAGCCTCCTAAAACAAATATATAATGAATAAAAAAATGTCACCAAACCAATTATCTAAGTCAATTTTGTTACGGTTAATAGGGATTGCCTTATTATTTCATTTCGTAATATTTTAGGAACTAAAACTTATAATCAATTGTTAGAATCATTCTTACAAATAGAAAACAGACAAACGACGAAATACAATAACGAAATATACAAAAAAAGTTGAGAGATGTCTCAAAGACGCGCGGTTTGAACGGAGCTTCTCTCGCTATATCTGAGATCGTGACGTCACAAAGGTGCACCCAACTGGCACACAAAATGATTATTTAAACGTTAACAATAAGTGAAATTTTGGTGAATAAGAAACGAAACAAATAGCAGGAGTATAAAGAAACAAGCCTGTAAGTGTGAAAATTATAATATTATACTTAAAGGAGGTGTCAAGTTTAACTGAATAGGCGAGTAATTAGTATTGAATTTGTGCTACGTGACCAGGGAGGAGACCTCGTTGGTCCACAGTTATTGTGTAATAATAATTCTTAATAATTTTATTGATTAA
The DNA here is from genome assembly GCA_036924255.1 of Apodemia mormo. Taxonomy (NCBI): domain Eukaryota; kingdom Metazoa; phylum Arthropoda; class Insecta; order Lepidoptera; family Riodinidae; genus Apodemia; species Apodemia mormo. The sequence continues at coordinate 94,005 of JAUPFN010000007.1, forward strand.
AATTATTTAAGCATAAGTTGTATGATATTTTTGCATATTCTAATTGACTGTAAGCTGAATTAAAAACTAGAAAAAGTTTTAGTGTTCTGGGTGATTAGCAAGTGCCTTTAAAATCATAGCAAAATGGTCGGGCTTTGGTGTTGATATTTTGTTTCACAATTTTCGGAGCAGCCGCTCAGCGCGCAACGATAGCGTGCGATAAGCAACTCCATTCCACAAACATATCCATCCAGTATATGAATCCAGAAAAGACAGTTTTATACAAACGCACGTAAAAAGCAATAATCTGCTATCTAGCTGTTGGAACTGCTTCCAAGTTTTTTGGATTATCCCTAATTAATTTAGTAATCAAATTCTATTCTTAGGGCGGCTTGCACCAAAATGCTGAAATGCATTTAGTCCCTTAAACATGTTTAGCAAATGTCAAAACGCCTGAAATGCTGTCAATTTAAACGTAGTAATTAAATGATTTAAGCATTTTGGTGCAAGCCGCCTTTAGTGTAATAGATTTTTAACCTATCTTAAATTTGTAGGTTTTGCTCGTTTTTTAATGTATTTAATACAGCCGAATATTTGGTTATCACAGTGAGAGGTTTTACAGAAACAGAAGTAATCGTAATGCGTGTGATCGAAGGAAGTGAGCGTACATCGTAGCGGGCGGTGAGCAGCAGCGTGCCGCGCAGCGCGATGAAGGTGTCGCGGCCCCAGCAGCGCATGTAGCCCGTGGCGAAGTGCGGCAGCCCCGCCGACAGCGACGGCGCCGGCGCGGCCGGCCCGCCCGCCTGCGCCGGCAGCGGCGCCGACGGCACGCAAGCCACCAGCTGCACGCTGCACAGCGCCAGCGCGCGCGCCAGCAGCCCGCCCGCCCCGCCCGCCAGCCGCGCCAGCGTCGCGCGGACCGCCGCCGCGTGCAGCGCGCGCACCACGCCGCCGAAATAGGCGGGCACCAGGAACCGCGGCAGGCGCGACACGGGCTCCAGCGCGGCCCGCGCGCACGCCGCCAGCGCCCGCAGCCGCGAACCGCGCTCCAGCCGCGCGCACAGGTACTCCGGCAGCCAGTCGCCGGCGCGCAGGTTGGCGCTCAGCGGGTGCGACAGCTCGTCGCGCGCCTCCAGCTCCTCCAACAGCGACACGACGCCCTGCAGCCCCGCGTACACGAGCGGGCCGTGCCCCGGCACGCAGTACACGCCCCCGCCCGTGCGCTCGCGCTCCTCCGCCTCGCAGCAGTACAGCACCGCGTTCAGGTCCACCGGATCCAGCGGCTCGAGCGCCGGCCCTAGGGCGAAGGGGTCCCGGGCGAGCGCGGCGGCGCCGAGGTGGCGGTGCAGCTGCGCCAGCGCGGCGGCGTGGCGCGGCAGCGGCGTGACGCGCACGGCCAGCACCGTGCCGGGCAGCAGCGGCCGGAAGTGCAGCACGGTGGCGTCCTCGGCCCGCTCCACGGCGGCCAGCACGCGCGACGCGGCCGCGGGCACGGCGCGGCCCACGCGCGCCTCGTACTGCTGCAGGCCCGTCAGGTACCGCGGCGCCGGGGCACCGCGCTCCGGCGGGGCCAGCGCCGCGCCCGTGCGCCTGCACACCACATACCCGTACCCGTAGTCATAGTGTTGCGGCCGCGGCGGCCAGAGAATATCATGAACAAATAGCATAGCATAAGCAATAACAGTTAAACGCCGCTAAGAAAGAAAATTTTAAAAATAGTGATTTTATTCTCTGCGCAATAGTCGCCAACAACATACTTCTAAAATAAATCATCTAAAATAAATGCAGAATACCCTATTAGACACTATGACTTATACACAATGGACAGCTCAGTTTACACCTATTAACACCTGAGCAACTTCGCCAAGAATTAAATATTATATGAGGAAAAATATCTAAGGATTTATGTTTACCTTTTCAGAATATAAGCTTACCTAATATTTATCATTTATTAAAAGTTAAGGCTAGAATGTCAACTAATTACTTACTATTTGAAACAAAAATACTTCTAGTGCACTAAGATAGCTTTGAAATCCTTAAAATCATTGACGTACCACGTTTAGTATAAAATATCATGATTCATATTAAACCCGTATCAAGTTACCTAATGATTAATCTTAAAAAGGACGCTCTGTTGCCTATGACTGAGAGTGACTTAAAATCATGTTTGCCGCAGGAGTCAGGCATTCTATTATGTAGGAGCAGGTCACCTGTGCATTCCCTGAGGGAAGACGAGAGTCTCCGCGAAAAGAATGTAGTCTCCGGGAGATGTAGAACCTATCAGGAGCCATGCCGATCACAGTGGCATGAGTTACATCACGTCTACACATATATTTATTTTTACTGTCAGGAACAGAACGTTATATATACAGACTAAAAAAATTCAGACCTTCCATACGAAATCGACCACGTGCTTGAGCAGTTTTCTATGGGAGGGTCGAGTTTTTTTTTCATTTTTCGACCCATGTTTCTTTGGGAAAGTTGTTTACTTTTATGATCTGAACCATTAGCGCGTACATCAAACAAACAAACAAACGCTACAGCTTTATAATGTTAGTATAGATAAATTAGTTGTTGAAAAATAACGATAATTATTTAACATATAATGGTTTCATTTTAAGTATTTTTAAATATATTATAGTATGTATGTATTTGTTTTATATAATTTATTTATGTAGTCTATGTTATATTAGTATATTCGTTTAAAGTATATTTTTTAAATATATTATAGTATGTATGTATTTGTTTTATATAATTTATTTATGTAGTCTATGTTATATTAGTATATTCGTTTAAAGTATATTATATTAGCATGTTTCATTCATAGAAGTATTTATGTATTATTACTTATATAATTATTTAAATATGTATTCTTATTTAAATTCTATACATCTATATTTTCTTTGTACCTACACATTACTATTTGTGTTAGTTCAAAGGTTGACTGGGAAAGAATAGCATTAAGTCCGTCTTTTGTACAATTTTATGTAAGTGTACAATAAAGTATAAATAAATAAAAATTAAATAGACGTTAAAGTGCTCTGCGACGATCAAGTTTCATCGCTACAGCTGTTGCAAGCCGGCTTATTGACGACAAATCAAGGTGGTCTATTAAAGTTCAAGGACTTCACTGTGTACACTCACAAGGTGAGTGATGTGCACATCAAGGCGGACGTCACTGCTCCAAAGCTGTCTCGGATCAACTATCTGGTCAACATATCAGTACCGAGCCACGGCGCTAGTAACGCAGGGGACGAGGACGGCGTCAGCGAGCATTCAAGGCACAGGCAGCTGACACATCTGCAGAGGCAGACAGAGGAGAGGAAGCAGACGGTGCAGGTGTAGGACAGCGTCACCGTCACCGTCACCGTCACCGTCACCGCGGCTGATGCTGGCGCAGGCGCGGGGGCTCCTGCTCCACGACAATCACTGTGTGTGCACTGACACTGATAAGCGTATTGAAAAAACCCGCGCTACACCACCTATACTAACCTACGATATAGTACTCCGTGCAAACAACACTTTAAACGGGTGTCGTGTTCTAACGTACCTAAGCAAAACAAAGGCACGTCACCAACCTTCTGTTTATGTAATCGGTGACGATAGCATTAAATTTAATTCGTTGTAGATCATTAAATTGTATTTTATTTACTACTAAGTATAGGTTAAGGACAGAATGGCATCACCTTGTATCATCTCATTACTATACTGTGATCTACTTTTCGGTGTGAGAGCACGTACGATCCAAATCGTACATCAAGTATTTTTAGGGTTTTTTAGGAGTCAGCGTTTGTGATGCGCTCGTTATTCATTAATTATTTTATTAAATTCAGTTCGTGTTGATCATATCAAGAATCATATCAGAAGAAGAAGATCATATCATATTCAATTTGATCATATCAAGAATCAATAAATATCAAGTATTATTATCAATAGTTTCATTACAACTTATCAAGTAAAAGTGTATAGAGTCAATCAAAAACGCTACAATATGAGCCCACCCCGTCCGGGGTATAGCACATTCATAACGGAACCGAACACTTGCTTTAGCATCGCATTTTTATTATAACCATGTTCAAACGATTACATTTATATACAATATAGACACTATATAGCTGTATTACATATTTAGATTTAGATAAATGTAAATAATATTTTTCATATTTCATTGTTGGTTTGCGGCAATCCAAGATTGACGTTTATAATTTATTGAATAACATTAATGTTTTTAAGCTATTGCATAGCCTCTATCGCGGGCTTTAAGCGTGGAGACCGAATCCAGAAATTCCGTAAAGAAAAAACCTAACACACCCACTCCGACCGGCACAGCGGTGATACTTTTTAGTTTTTCCATCTATCGATAAATACCAGAACTTTTAATGACTATTTGAAATATCACGCTTGTCTCTTTAGTTCAGCAACCCGCCTTTAGGTGGCATTGGTTGTATTGGAAAACTACCGTAATCAGCTGTTTGTGAGAAAGTATATAGGTGCATAGGTATTTATCATCTACGTACTACAGTGAATATCTGTACTCGTATAATTTGTGTACAAAGTGTTTTAAATATGAATAAACAAAGTGCATTTATTAAATATTCCTGAAGAACCGACATGTATTGAAAGATAATAAAATATTTTGATCAATATTAACATCTCATTTATTTAATAAAATCGCTCTAAGTGACTGTATCGCCTCTGTTTATTAATGCCTTGTCGGCCCTTTTTATATCACCAATGTACCTGTACTATACGTAACCGTACAGGAGTAATCGTTGACGAAAAATTTTGAAGTGTTTTTTCGACATAGCTTCGAAATTTTTCGACCAATCATTTTTTTGTATTCTACGATATTTTAGTACTAAAAAATCTACGTCAAATGCCGTTTCAAAAATCAAAATCGAATCTAATTCTCAAAACTTATAGTTTCTTAAATATTAAAATTTCGTTGTTTTCAGTAAACTTACTTAATTTTTTTTAAATAACTTTCAAGTTAATTCACTGATTGACTTTAAAAACTCATCAGCTTTTTTCCTTTAGAAACTACGTCAAATATTGTTAACTTCATCAAAATCGGTCAATTTGTTTGGAATTTATCAATGTGTAATGGATGTATAGAGTCATCGTAGGTTAAGCCTATATATTGGATAGTTTGCCCAATAAACGAGTAGTATATTCGCATCACCGGTTGTATTCATTTCACTCCCAGCTACAACCCTACAAATGAAGAAAATTAAAAATAAAATGTTTTTTGACATTGCATCGAAATTTTTCAATCTATCGATTATCTATCTAAAGCAATATTTTAAATCTCAAAAATTAAGTTGAATGCCATCAACGTTTTCAAAGTATACAGCTTTTCATAAATTAATATACTGCCATTTTTAACAAAATAGATGCTTGAATTGAAAAATCTATGCTTATATTTTTTACTCTTTTGAGCTTAAAATACTTTAATTTAGTGGGAAGTTTCAGGGATGGCCCGTAGAGTCAACCGTTTACACATTTTTTTTAAATTGTTTTAATTGTATATTATTTAGTGTAATTTAATTGCCGTCGTATCGTAGTGCCAAAATGAACGATTGTCCAATAAAGTGGCACCTTCATTAGTGCGGAGCCGAGCAGTACAATAGGGGGGTGTGCTAGGTGAGGTGTTCTGGCTGAGGCCGAGGGGCGGAGACTCACTTGTAGTCCTTATGCAGCAGCACGGCTTCGAGTATGATCTCGTGCAGTTGTCCCTCGAAGCGCAGCGGCTTGACGTGGCGGCCCGCGAACTCCGGCGCCGGCGCGGAGAACGCCGTGTACGCCACCAGGATCACCGACTGCACAGAACGGGCCCACTCATACCCGCACCGTCACTGTCCAACGACAGCTGGACACGGTCAGTGAGGACAAGTGTCAGTGAAGGTGGTGTGTGCGGTGCGTGTAGAGAGTGCAGGGAGTGCGGGGCGAATGTGGAACAAATGTGGGACAAGTGTGAGGTAACTGCGGCGCGAATGTGGGTGAGTGTGGACTGTGGGGTGAATGTGGGCGAGTGCGGGACAAGTGTGGGGTGAGTGTAGGGCGAGCGTAGCACGAGTGTGGCGGGCGGTACCTCTCTGGTGATGGGATGGTGTCTGGTGACGGCCACGACGTCGGCGTCCACCTGGTCCACGAACACCTCGCTGAGCCCCTGCTCGGCCAGCTCGCGGTGCAGGCGGTTGAGCTCTGCGCGCGCGGCCAGGATGCCGCAGTCGGCGGAGACGCCGCCGCCGTCGGACTCGGCGCCGCCCCAGGCGCGGTACAGCCGCCGCTCGTCCACCACGTGCACGGCGTGCGGGAACAGCTCGTCGTAGCCGCGCGTGCTGCCGCTGGCGCAGCAGGCCACGGCCACCAGCGCGGCGGACGGCAGCGCGTCGAACACGCAGCGCAGCTCCAGCGGCGCGCGGTTGTCGTGCGTCTGGTCCATCAGCAGCGCGCGCGCCACCGCCGGCAGCGCGGGCCGCCGCCGCCGCCGCAGCCACGCGCCCACGCCGCGCCCGCCGAACCGGTGCACCAGCCGCCCCTGCTCGTGCGCGTCCCACGCGCCCAGCGCCTCTGACACACGCACACACACACTACTGACACTCCGACAGTACCAACCGGTGCACCAGCCGCCCCTGCTCGTGCGCGTCCCACGCGCCCAGCGCCTCTGACACACGCACACACACACTACTGACACTCCGACAGTACCAACCGGTGCACCAGCCGCCCCTGCTCGTGCGCGTCCCACGCGCCCAGCGCCTCTGACACACGCACACACACACTACTGACACTCCGACAGTACCAACCGGTGCACCAGCCGCCCCTGCTCGTGCGCGTCCCACGCGCCCAGCGCCTCTGACACACGCACACACACACTACTGACACTCCGACAGTACCAACCGGTGCACCAGCCGCCCCTGCTCGTGCGCGTCCCACGCGCCCAGCGCCTCTGACACACGCACACACACACTACTGACACTCCGACAGTACCAACCGGTGCACCAGCCGCCCCTGCTCGTGCGCGTCCCACGCGCCCAGCGCCTCTGACACACGCACACACACACTACTGACACTCCGACAGTACCAACCGGTGCACCAGCCGCCCCTGCTCGTGCGCGTCCCACGCGCCCAGCGCCTCTGCCACACGCACACACACACTACTGACACTCCGACAGTACCAACCGGTACACCAGCCGCCCCTGCTCGTGCGCGTCCCACGCGCCCAGCGCCTCTGACACACGCACACACACACTACTGACACTCCGACAGTACCAACCGGTACACCAGCCGCCCCTGCTCACTCACACCAGTTACACACTCACTATAAGACGTAAATATACAGGGTTATTTGAAATTAACACATCACCTCTTGCAGGCAGCCTCTCTACATAAATCCCAACATTTCTTCTACGACTCTACAAATCTTGATAAATAGAACAACAAAAGAAAAACAAAAAAATTCTTGCTCCCTCTGCAGACTGAGGTCAAGTTCAAAAGTGCATCACCGCCGCTGCGTCGCCCCACAACCCCGCGCCCCGCTGCACGTGGCGATAGAGGAAAGAAGACAGAGTATTCTGACTCGTCGACGTTCGCGGATTGAGTCTTTGAGTTTTAATCGATTATAAGAAATGTGGTCGAATTTCCGAAGACACAAAATAAAACGCACAGCATTATTAAGAAGGCGATCAAGTTTGTTCAGTTGGGCTTCACTAAGATCTAGACAGCAAACGTCCCCATAATCAATTATGGGAAAGATGAGTGCCTGCACCAGATGGGTCTTGGTCTCAATAGGAAGGAAGTTCCTAAAACGGTTAAGCGCAATCAGTGTGGAAGTGACTGCGCGACAGACGTCGCTTGTCTGACTAGACCAGCTGAGGGTTTCATCAATGTAAATACCTAGGGTTTTGACACATTGGCTAAACTCTATTATACAACCTTGGAATATCACGGGAGCAATTGTGTTGGAATCTATTTTAGCCAGTTGACTTGGACTGCCAATAATAATAACCTGGCATTTAGATATTGTAATACCTTCTTTGTGTTACAAATATAAAAATACTGGCCGCTTGTTCCATTTTAATTTTTTATAAAGTTATTGTAGAATTGTCTAGTCTTTTTATGATGGAATTGTAATTTGTACTTCTGAAGGGGCTCGGACGTAATGCCCAAATAAATCGAAAATTTATAGTAATATTTCTTTTTATTGAAAAATAATTATAAAATCGATCCCGTGTACCTCTATCGAAGAATACATTCAAGCAAACAAGTCGAGTAGAATCCCCGTGGCGATCGGAGTATCGCTACAATATGTTTATATGTACGCCAAATTTGTGTGACCAGTTGCTTATTTTAGCCAGTGTGGAATTAATTTTAGCAATAGCACTATTAAGGTCATGCTCGCGGTTTGGATATATATTTGTAAGACATCAGTGTATCTATAAATATAATAAAATCGTAGGAAAGTCAAAACTGTACATTAAATATTTTTTTTTAAAGAATACTTGGGGCGTGATCTACAATCGATATCGAAGCCAAAAATATAGTTTTTAAAATTTTTGTCTATTTGTCTGTATGTATGTCTGGGGTAAACTCAAAAAGTACTGCATGGATTTACTTCAAATTTTGTATGAATATTACTAACAGGTCGGGCCAACATATAGGCTACATATTATCACGCTATCACCTACGGGGGGAAGCTATCGGAGTAAACGAATTCCGCGCGGACGACGTCGCTGGCAACAGCTAATAAATGATAAGGGCAATCAATATAAGAGAGAAGAAAGTTAATAAAGAAATAAAATAATATAGGAGATAATATACCGTATAATATAATATCGAATAATATACTATCGTCATCCTTCGTCAAGCGTCGTAGTTCACAGGACTTTGGAAAGATGGCGTGATGCTAAAATTGATAGATAGCTATAAAATCAACGAGACTATAGTCCGATTCCTTAAATCAGGACAAGTATTTGTGTAATTAATATTTTAAGTACATATTATTTCATATTTTCCTTTGTATATTTTAACATAATATGGACGAAAAAGGGAACTAGGAGAAGAGAGGGAGAGAGATAAAGATAAAGAAAGATAGATGTAATGAGAGATAGAAAAAACGAGATAGAGTTACAAGGAGATAGAGATAAAGATTTTAAAAACAACAAGAAAAAATTCCACAAGTAAGATTCGAACTTACGACCTTCCTTCAAGCCGAGAAGTTTTCAAAAACACTCCCCGTGTTTGGGAAAACTAGTGCTAAAACACAAATGTAAATGTTACAAATGTGAATTTCATCTGTAACGATGAACTCATTTAACTAGTTATACGTAGGTATGTATATCTAGCGATCAGTACAATCGACGGAATCGATCACATAGCAAAGAATTTCACCAGTTATTTCGCTCAGTTAGTTAGAGCGCCCGGGTTTGAGGGGAGGTCGTAAGTTTGAATCTTACGTGTCGAAATTTTTCATTGTTATATTTAAAGCTTTTCGTGAGTACTAAAGCACAAATTAGAGATAAAGATATATACAAAAGGGAGATAAAGAGAGATAGAGATGAAGGGAGACAGAAAAAATTGAGACAGAGATAAGGCGAGATAGGGACAAAGAAATAGTGATAAAGGGAGTTAGAGATAACGGGAGATAGATATAGGAGGATAGAAATAAAGAGAGACTTATCACTATATAAATAAAGGGAGGTAGAGAAAAATGGAGATAGATATATTGTATCTATGGAGTCATGGCCGACTAAAAGTATTTAAAAGTATTTAATATGATTTTGTACAAATATTCTGCAAGCAATATTTATTAATCAGTTTACATAATTACAATGCTGTCAGTCCGATTATATCGGGCTGCGGTATAGCCGGCCTATATATTGGCCGACTTCGCAAGCGCTAATGTGCCAGTAAAAGTAAGACAGTGCAGCAAGAATAGGTCAGACGAGACATTATACGTCTCTACCATCTAGTCAGTGTTAATTTAAGTCAAAGTAAAAAAAATATCCAATTCGTACTAGATACAGATTTTTAAAGTTATTACCGAATCGTACACGCGGCCACAGCGGCCGGCTAAGTAGACTCCCGTTAAGCAAATTTTCAAAAATTGTAAAGTTTTCAATCAACCGTTGACTAATGAAAATGGTCGAACAGAGATTTCATCATTTAGAAAGTATACGTTAGTTATACGGATTTCCTTGAGTGGACTCTGGAATTGTCGTATCGCTTGGTACATTACTGTTACCGCGAGCACTGGTGTCATTGAATCCGCTACTAGGTGTAAGTTACAATGTAAGCGGGGCTGACCTCTGATGAGTGCGGTGATGCCGAGCCGGTTGACGAAGATGTTGTCGACGTTGTCGGAGTTGGTGAACAGCTCGGCCACCACGTACAGGTCGGGCTTCACGCGCCGCGCGCAGTCCAGCAGGTACTCCGCCACCTGCACAAACAACACCGCGGTTACCACTGCCAGACCTTGGTACCACCCTCTGGTGTTGGCCAAGTACAGGCACCGACTTTGGTACTTATTCCTGCCGCAATATCATCAATACTTAAAACGTTTAAAACTATATGTAATAAAACCAATTTTTAAAAAAGGTAACAAACAAAAAGTTGAAAATTACCGTCCAATCACCTTGATCCCAATATTTTCTAAAATATTCGAAAAAACTATGCACTCCAGATTAATACGTTTTTTTAATAAACATAATATAATATGTCCTGAGCAAAATGGATTTCTAAAAAATAAATCTACTGATACTGCACTGTTCGATACAATAAAAAACATTGTCAATAATATAGACAGTGGAAATCCTAATTTAATGCTTTTATTTGATCTCTCAAAGGCTTTTGATTTAGTTAACCATTCAATCCTCTTCTCTAAAATGGACCGTATAGGTGTAAGGGGCGTGGCTTTGGAATGGTTAAAAAGTTATTTAAAAGATAGACAACAATAGGTAGAAATAAACCGAATAGACTATAGATAAAATAATACAGAAACAAAGTACAAGTCAACATATAAAGTAAAAAACACTGGCGTACCACAAGGTAGTCTGTGGTTTTTTGTGGTTTAGTTTAAGTAGTCTGTGGTTAGGTATTTATCTTGGGTGTCTTCAGTACAACAGCTGCTAATCTCAGAAATCTAAGACAGAATTCTGAGCTAAGATTTTTCGAAGACACTTTATAGGTAAGTACTTAAAAAACAAAAAAATAAAATAGCATTAACTATGCTTTAATACAAAAACAGGGAGAAATTTTATTTGATTCTTAGAATGAAAATTATGATATATAAACTTATTGCTGTTTTGTAACACTTAAATATGATGATAGAATTCAATCAAATTAAAGTCTTATATTTTTATATGATTGCTCCCAGCGATATATTTTATTTAATTAATTTAATAATCGTAAAAAAAATCTAGTTTATCTAATATTTGTCACTCTGAAAGACACGCAAGGGATATACAAAACCAAAATGGCCTGTGTTCTTTTAGTCCTGGCCGGAGTGAGGGCCAATGCGGGCGCGAGGTGGCGCTGGGTTAAGGCGAGGCACCGGAGAGAAACGGAAAAAACTGGTTTGCTTAATCACATTTTTATTTATTGATTGTTAAATAACGGTTTTATAAAAATTCACGTCATACCTGAAGATATTATCTAAGAAATGTACTAACTTATTAGATGATAGAATGTACTTTACTCGATTATTACGTTGACTAAATTACAGTCACACATCGGTTAATAAACCACCGCCTTACCTATTCCTGCCGCAATAGCGCCAGTGCTTGTCGCTGTCGTTTTCCGGTTTGGAGGGTAAGGTAGCCGGTAAACTTATGCATGTGGCATTAGACCTCGCCACAAGATAGCAACGCACCATTAACATCTTTGGTGTCTATAGGCGATGGTTGACTCTTTCCATCAGGAGACCCATCTACTTGTTTGCTATCTTATGATATAAAAAAAATTAAACTAAGTTTTACATTAATCTTATATAGTAGAGATTCATGTGTATGCTGCGTGATAAAATCTGATAAAGATGTTGCGATAAGATACCGATAGTATCTGTGCGCGATAAGCGTGAGCGTGTTCTATCGCGCCCTCGTTAGATCACTCCCCCCTTAGAAAAAGGTGTTATACATGATGCATCTGGTTGTGCCAGTGAAGCGTACGTGCCTTGAGCGCTCAGGTCTGCGGTGAGTCGAGACGAGCAGAATATGCGTGGTCCTTGGTAAGTCGGTTCGAGCAGAATATGCGCGGTCCTCGGTGAGTCGGGACGAGCAGAATATGTGCGGTCCTCGGTGAGTCGGGACGAGCAGAATATGCGCGGTCCTCGGTAAGGTCGGGACGAGTGCGCTCCGCTGTGATTCGCAATGAGTCGGAACGAGCGGGACAGAGTTGCTGCATGGAGATCCAGTGAACGTTGGCGGTTCGAAGTGGATTTCGGAAAGCGTAGATGAGGCGTAGCTTGTGAAGCTGGCTGATGCTGTTGGAAGCAGAAGGGGGTATCAGAGCTGATGGTCAGAAGGTTGTGCTGTGGCGTCGGTTACGGTAAGGCGGGCGTAGCATAGATTACCGCCTTTGGCTGCGCTAATTGTCGTTTCCCTATTTCTTCCAGGAACAGGGTTGAACGCACTTCAATGCCTGACATTTAAATTTGTTGTGATAATAACATAAGTTATTATTAGAATAACCTTGTTGATGTAGCATTCTATGCGAACATGACCTAGATTTAGCATAAATTTTGCCGCATTGCTTTTTCTTCCGATTAAGCGCATTACTTTCTATTCGCATTTTTGCTAATTGCGCAGATATTTCAGTCATTGTGCTACATTCTTTGTTTTTTTTTTGAAATGGTCGCGATCTCGTTTAGCCTGTTGTATTTATTAGTTTCTGGTGGATTTGTAATAATATCGCTTAATTGTAATATTTCTTCCTTGCCTAATCTCAAAAATCTGTTATTCTTGTCATCGTGGATACCGCTGCAATTTCCATGCCTGTTGCTGTGGCTGAAGGGCTTCTGCATGAAGTTAGCGCTGGGGTGTTCATCTTCCTTTTTGCGTGTTCACTGGTCGGTGGTCACCAATATTACGTTGACTAAATGACAGTCACGCATCGGTTAATAAATGTGTTTATTAAACTGTAATTAAACTGGGTTTTTTATTAATCTTATACAGTGATTCACGTGTATGCTGCGTGATAAAATCTGATAACGATATTACGATAAGATACTAATGGTATCTGTGCGCGATAAGCGTGAGCGTGTTCTATTGCACCCTCGTTACATCGATCATACAAAATTCCGAAAACAGGCTAAAAAAATCTCTAAAACAAGTAATTTGTCCATAATATTTTTAATTTTCCACGTGATTTTTATATGGTGATATTTAGTTTTAAATACAAAAAAAATGTACTAAATTTTGGTTTTCAGCTGAAGTCTTATATTTATTTATTCCAAAACTAACCAGTTTCCCAGCGGTTTCAGAACATACCACGCCGCCCACTTTCCATAGTATTGGCTCACGTCAAAATACCTCGCCTTAATAAAGAAATAACTCGCATAAATGAGAATAATTTAGAAATGAAGTACAAATCAACGCATAGATTAAAAAACATTGGGGTACCTCAGGGTAGCATTTTAGGCCCATTACTTTTTCTAGTATATATTAACGACTTACCTCAAACAATTAAACACAATGTATATTATTTGCCGACGATATTTCCGTAAATATAGTAAGTAAAAACCCCAAACAATTACAAGACGAAGTAAATAATACTATTACATCAATTGCACAGTGGATGAACACAAATAAATTAACCATAAATATAAGCAAGACTAACTACATGCAATTTACTAATGTAAGAAAGAAAATGTTCCATTACAACGTGAAATTAGGTAAAGATAATTTAAAAGAAGTAGATAGCGCTCCTTTTCTTGGTATAAATCTAGATAATAGGTGCAGTTGGAAGACTTACGTTGAAAAAATTTGTGATAAAATTAACAAATTTATTTATGTTCTAAAAAGACTACGGCGAACATGTGATGAAAAAACTTCTCTAATAGCATATCATGGATACGTAGCATCCATTCTACGCTACGGACTATTAATTTGGGGGAACTCCGTACATCTTCCACGAGCATTTCGGATACAAAAAAGATGCATACGTTCAATTTGTGGTGTAGCACCAAGGGAGTCTTGCAAACCTCTGTTTACCAGACTTAAAATTCTTCCTTTTCCATGCATGTACATTTACACGATAGCTGTTTTTGTTAAAAGCAGTATGGATAAATTCACTACCGCCAAGGAATGCTACCCCCGTACATGTAGAAATGTTAGCAGACTAGTGTTAGATCGGACACCTAAAACAGCTCTATATCGAAATAATTGTTACAGCATGTGCATAAAAATATATAATAAAATACCCGAGGAAATTAAAAAGCTTAATTTACTACAGTTCAAAGTTAGGCTGTTTAAATGGTTATTGAATAAAATGTTTTACTCGATAAAAGAATTTACCTGTCTAAAAAGTTTAAAAGCTTAACATTAAGGAATAATTATGGATTTAATCGACATAAATGTAAACATGTGACGTTAATAAACTACTGTATTTGGACTTCAAATTAAATTTATGTTAATAATAAAAAATTACATAATAAAATATTACATAATAATAATGAAATATTTAAATTAATACGTGAACAAAAACAAACTCCTGCGTACAATTACAAAATAACCATATAGGTACTTAGTATAAATTCTAATATAAAAACTGATTTATATAGATTTTATTACAATAATTGGACATATTTATAACAATAAAAAGACATTTTATTGATTCAGGCGTTACTTTGCGGAAATCCATTATGAAAAGGTGAAATTAATTAAATTTGCTATTATCCGCGAACTATTCTATGTATCCTCCGTGATGCTACCGAAAAGAGAGACGTCAGTTTAATAAATGGATAGGACTCACCGATGGTTCCGATCAAACGAAGACCCCAGCGGCACACTTATCCGCCCACATCCACCACACTTTTACAACCACGACCACGCCGGCACCAATCACAAAAGCACACAATTCATGTACGTACTCAACGCACGTTTCACTTCGAAACCGAAGCACCTTCAGGAGAAACGAACACTACCTCACTCTACGCGAGTGTGAGTATAAAGAACAACTTTATTAACTTTATTAAAGTCTTTGTGTATGTATAATATTTAAGTTTTACAATAATATAATGTAAAAATGTTAATGTGAAAGCCCTGATGATGCTTTAATAGGCGAAACCAGCTGTAAGTTTAAAAGTGATTGTGTAATAAATAACATTTAAATTACATTTGTGAAACAGTACAAGTGCTTATATTATATAATCAATATATTAAAGAATTATGTCTATTTGTTAAAAAAACATATGTATTACTTTACCACTGTGGATAAACTGCATAACTATAGTACGAGTAGCAGGAGAGGTTACAAACTTGTTTTGCCTAAATGCCGATTAGCATTATGCCAAAATAATATGTACTGTATGGCAATCAAAATATATAACAAGTTGCCAACGGCTGTAATCCAATTAAACTATACACAATTTAAAAAACAACTTCACCATTGGCTTATGGAAAAACAATTTTATTCGGTACAAGAATACTTAAATTATACTTCTACTAGCGACCTGCTCGCGGTTTCACCCGCGTAGCTTTTGTTCCCGTGGGAATATCGGAAAGGTTTATATACTAAAACCTTCCTTAAGAATTAATCTATCTATTAAAAAAACCGCATCAAAAACCGTTGCGTAGTTTTTAAGAATCAAGCATACATAGGGACATAGGGACATAGGGACAGACAGCGAAAGCGACTTTGTTTTATACTTAAGGCTGAAAGTAATTATCGTAAATCACCTAAGGAGAGAATTAAA
Organism: Apodemia mormo; assembly: GCA_036924255.1. NCBI lineage: Eukaryota > Metazoa > Arthropoda > Insecta > Lepidoptera > Riodinidae > Apodemia > Apodemia mormo. The sequence continues at coordinate 109,894 of JAUPFN010000007.1, forward strand.
CGAGCGTACGTACAAACAAAATTAGACATTTTGGAAAAACAATTTGTGGAGTTTACAGACAGACATCAAAAGATCGTAACATTAGCGTCAGACGATCGACGCGAGGAGTATTTTACCGAGAATATGTATGAAGGTGTTGAAGAATTATATGTTAATTACAAAAGCTTATTAATAGAAGCCTTGCAATTGTTTGGAACTACGACTATGCCACAACAGAGCACAGGAATCGAGGCCAGTGGGACGAAGTACTGTGATGTTAAGTTGCCACGCATTAACCTACCCTCATTCAGTGGCAAGTACGAAGAATGGCAGAGTTTTTTTGATATGTTTTCCTCGTTAATACATAATAACAGTAATATTACACCTGTGCAAAAACTGCATTATCTCAAGGGAAATTTAACAGGTGAGGCTCTAAATTTACTGCGCAATCTTTCGACAACGGATGCCAACTATGAGGAAGCCTGGTTCCAGCTAGTTCGACGTTACAACAATAAAAGATACAATTGTAACATTGTTTTGAAAAATTTATTTTCATTCAAGAAAATACACACAGAATCGGCTAATGCGATTAAATACCTGGTAGACTCCACGGCGACCTGCTTAAAGTCCTTGCAGAATATGGGCATTAACACGAGTACCTGGGATGCAATTATAGTTTACATCGTCGTGTCTAAATTGGATCCAGAGTCCATGAAACAGTGGGAGCACCAACTTGATGTTGACGCCGATGAGTTGCCTACCTGGGACCAACTGCGAGTATACTTAGAGCATAGATTCCGTTCATTAGAGATGGTAGATTCTAGTCTTGTACGGCCATCGCAAGCTAAAACAAAAGCTTTTCATACTTCAATAGAAAATAACCGGAAAAATAGTGAGATTGAATGTGTGATGTGCCGTGACAAGCATTACATTTTTAATTGCAAGCAATTTGGACTAATGACGCCCCAGGATAGACAGGATTTTGTGCAAAATAATAAATTATGTTTTAACTGCCTGTCACCTACTCATGCAGCAATGAAATGCCGGAAGTCAATAAGTTGTAGAAAATGCTCAAGACGACACCACACTTTACTGCATTTTGAGCGGGAAAGTAAGAAGAGTAACCAGGTAACAAATCCAGTTCATGAGGTGACATCTTCAACAACAACAAGTGCACGTCAGCCTGACACACCGAGTATTTCGCGTGGTGAGTGCAGTGATACACACATTACAGCCTCGTTTGCTAAGGAGGAAGTACAACCAAATATGGTGTTGTTGGCGACTGCCAGAGTTAAGGTATTTAATTCATGTAATTCTAAAATTATAATACGAGCTTTGCTAGATCAAGGATCGCAGGCCTCTTTTATTACTGAGAGTACCGCACAGCTACTGGGACTCACACGTAAACCGGTAAGTGGTTGGGTGTCTGGGCTCGGAGATGGTCGTATGCAAATTAAAAACTTTGTAACCCTTCGCTTAGAATCATGCCATAACCCTTTATTTTCAATTCAAGTTAATGCATATGTGTTACATTCTTTAACATCTTTACTTCCAGCGACTAAGATAAGAATACCGCAGTGGACAGATATAGAGAGTTTACCTTTGGCCGATCCCTCGTATGCCACACCTGGCAAGATAGATATCCTGATTGGTGCGGAGGTATATGGAGAAATCCTGTTAAACGGTATTGTCAAGCAGTCAGAAGGTAGTTTGGTAGCACAAAATACTAAGTTTGGCTGGATATTGTCTGGTCGCACTGTCAATGATTGTGAAGGTTTACATACAAATTTAATGAGTATGCACGTGCAAGTGAATAAAGACGATTTATTAAGAAAATTTTGGGAGATAGAAAATGAACCTAACATGATACAAAAGGAGATGTCTAAGAATGAAAAGTTATGTGAAGAGTTTTTTGAGTCGACGACGGTAAGAGATGAGGAAGGAAGATTAGTTGTGAGGTTACCGTTTGCAACAGAGGATCCTAAATGTCAATATGGACACTCTAGAGTAATAGCAATCAAAAGGTTGGAGATATTAGAAAGGAAACTATCGAGAGACAGTAAACTTAGAGTTGAATATAACAAGGTCATGGAGGAGTATTTAAATCTAAGGCATATGCAAGAACTTGAACAAAATGAGATAAATAATCCGCTAGCAGTATATCTTCCCCATCACGCCGTGGTAAGAGAAGATAAGGAAACAACAAAAGTGCGAGTTGTGTTTGACGCATCAAGCAAAGGAGATAATAATATATCACTCAATGATGATCTGCTGGTGGGACCTAAATTGCAAGACGATTTGAGGCATATATTGATGCGTTGGAGAAGTCATCGAGTCTGTATCGTAGCAGATATTGAAAAAATGTACCGGATGGTTCGTGTCGCAGAGCAAGACACAGACTTCCAAAGGCTCGTGTGGAGGTTCAAAACAAATGAAATTATAAAGCATTACAAATTATTAAGATTAACGTTTGGAACTGCTTGTGCACCTTATTTGGCTGTTAAGTCTTTACATAAGCTTGCTGATTTAGAGGAAAAGAATTATCCATTAGCTGCAAAAATAATAAGAAGAGATTTTTACATGGACGATTTAATTACCGGAGCTGAAAACGAAACTGAAGCATTAAAAATATACAATGAAATAAATAAAGTATTAAATTCAGGTGGCTTCAATTTGCAGAAATGGAACAGTAATTCGAAACAATTTTTGAGGAAAATTGGAAGGATGGACGACAAACTAAATAATAAGGATATTACAATTAAATTAAATCAGTCAATTAAAGTTCTTGGTGTAATTTGGAATAGAGAAACCGATAATTTTGAATACACATTAAATTTATCAGAAATTAATGAGCATGTTACTAAGAGACAAGTGTTATCCGATGTAGCAAGATTGTATGACCCATTAGGTTGGATTGCGCCTGTTGTTGTTGTGGCTAAAATGTTTATTCAGAAATTGTGGCAAACGGGTCTTAATTGGGATGACTATTTAACAGGAGATCTCCTAACACGTTGGGTCAAGTACCGAAGTGAACTGAATAATCTAAAAAATTTAATGATACCAAGATGGTTTAACGCTACATGCGATTCTAAAGCGGAACTTCATGTATTTTCAGACGCTTCAAAGTTAGCATACGCCGCTGCTGTATACATCCGAGTTGTAGATGAAATGAACAAGGTTCACGTACACCTGGTTACTGCGAAGACAAAAGTCGCACCTATAGAAAGAGAGGTAACGATCCCTCGGTTAGAGTTGTGTGGAGCTGCCTTGGCAGCGAAGCTTATATTTGAAGTTTCTCAGGTTATGATTATTCCAAGGGAGAACTTGTATGGCTGGACAGACTCTACTATCGTTCTAGCATGGCTCAAGGGTGGTTCAACTCGGTGGTCAACCTTTGTGAGTAATCGTGTATCGAGTATTTTAAATATTATGGACTTTGAACAGTGGAATCATGTAGCTTCGGAATTAAATCCTGCCGATTGTGCTTCACGAGGTTTGCAAACTTATGATTTATTGAATCAGCCCTTGTGGTGGACTGGACCGCAATGGCTAGCAGAGACTACATTCAAAATGGATAAGACATTCATAAAGGATACACACGAAGAAGAGAAATTTCGATCTTTAACTGTTTCATCTTACATGGAAGATGAATCGCTTTGGTCAAGATTTTCCTCTTTGCCAAGATTATTAAGGGTAATATCATATTGTAGACGAATGTTAAGAGTTAAATTTTCTAAAAATCAGCGAGTAACTTTGTCTAAATTTATAACATCATGTGAGTTAACCGAGACGTTACTAACATGTATTAAACAAGTTCAGTTGAGTGAATTTTCTTCAGAATTAAATCATTTAAAGACTAGAGGATATGTATCAAAAGGAAGTAAATTGCGAACTCTATGTCCGTTTGTAGATGATAAGGACATACTGAGAGTAAGTGGTCGCATAACGCTATCAGATGCCAGCTATGACATGAAACATCCAATCATTATGCCTGGTAAAAATCATTTTACCAAATTAATAATTCTTGATGCTCACCTCAAAACACTCCACGGAGGTCCTCAAGCAATGTTACATTTCCTTCGCATGAAATATTGGATTGTGGGTGCTAAGGAACGTGTGAAAAAGTGTTATAGAGAATGTGTGATTTGTTTGAGGTACTCAAGCAAGAAAGGTACTCCTTTGATGGGGCTTCTACCTGAAGTGAGAGTGAAATCCAGAAAGCCCTTTGAATCTACAGGTTTGGATTATTTTGGTCCTATAAATCTTAGATTTTCACCTGGACGAGGATCAAAATCATACAAAGGTTATGTATGCCTTTTTATCTGTTTAGTCACTCGGGCAATACATCTAGAAGCGGTTTCGGATTTAACTTCTAAAGGCTTCATTGCAGCCTTCCGACGTTTTATCGCTCGAAGAGGGCAGTGTAAGGACTTGTACTCTGACAATGGTACCAATTTTGTCGGAGTGGATAGAGAATTGCGGGAAATGTTTAATAGGTCCAAGTCAACATTTCCTGAAGAGGTAGCAGAGTTGTTAACGGTAGAACGTACGACATGGCATTTTATTCCACCACACGCCCCAAATTTTGGGGGTAGTTGGGAACGGGGGGTACGTAGTACAAAAACACATTTACGTAAGATTGTTGGTAACAGTACACTAACTTACGAGGAGATGGCGACGGTTCTAGCGCAGGTGGAGGCGTGTTTAAATTCACGCCCATTGTCAATATTGAGTGATGATCCAAACGACCCTCTCCCCTTGACACCGGGCCACTTTTTGGTAGGAGAGCCATTAGTGAATATAGCAGATGATGATGATTGTAATAAATGTAATGTTGTTGGCTTAGACAGGTGGCGATTAATTCAAAAAATGGTTAATAACTTTTGGAAAAGGTGGTACCGAGAGTATTTAACTAACCTTAATCAGAGACATAAATGGAATTCAAATTGTAGTGAACCTGAAATTGGTGATGTGGTTGTATTGAAGGAGGATAACATACCTCCCACTAAATGGGTCCTAGGAAAAATTATACAAAAACATCCTGGCCCTGATAATATTACCAGAGTAGTGACAGTGAAATGTAAATCAGGAATATTTAAACGCCCAGTTAGTAAAATTTGTGTATTAA